>JASVER010000023.1:11450886-11567632 GCA_030449065.1 Oceanodroma leucorhoa | reverse complement strand
TTTTTCCTTTTCTTTCTTTGTTTTTATTTTTCATTATTCAGGAGCCTTCTATTCTTGAAAGAAGAGGATTAATAGCACAGTCAAGGCAAATGCATAACACATGGAAGAGCTTACAGCTCTGGTAAAGTATCTCAGTCCTGGTGTTCAGCGTCTTTATTGTCCCTGATGCTGGTGTGCAAGGAAGGATTTCCRCCTGTATTACATTGTATGAGCATCTCCCTTTTGAGAAAAAAAAGCAGCAACAAAGACATCAAAATTATTTTTAACTTCAGTGCAAGTTTAGTTGTTCTGAACTAATGGTTTTGGAGGCTGAGATCTTTAGCCTGTAGAACATTACCATAATGATCTCAGTTGCCTGAGCTTCATATGTCAGTTTRTGCATAGGTATTTGGGGAATAACATTTCAATGAAACAGCTTTTGCAACACCTACAAAGCTCATTCTTTTCTGTGAGATAGATAAAACACCCTGGTTTCAGCTGGGATAGAGTTAAATATCTTCCTAGTGCTATGTTTTGCATTTAGTATAAGAAGAATGTTGTTAACACACTAATGTTTTTAGTTGTTGCTAGGTAATCTCCTACTCAAGGACTTTTCAGCTTCCCATGCTCTGCCAGGTGAACAAGAGGCTGGGAGGGAGCATTACTGGGACAGCTAGCCCAGCTGGCCAAGGGAGTATGGTGGGGGGGGGGAGGGTCCATGAAGCGGTGATCATTCTGGGCATTTTCTTGGCAGGTGGTGAGCAATTGCATTGTGCATCACCCATTTTGTATATTGTATCATTATTATATTATTATCATTGTTGTTATTATTCCTTCCTTTTCTGTTCTATTAAACTGTCTTTATCTAAATCTGTGATTTTTTTTTTCCCGATTCTCTCCCCGTCCCACTGGGGTGGGGGGCAGTGAGCGAGTGGCTGTGGGGGATTTGGCTGCCTGCTGGGTTAAACCACTACAGTCATTTTTGGCACCCAATGTGGGGCATGAAGGGTTGAGATAACAACACATCTGACCCGAGTGGGTTAAAACAAATTTGTTATAAGCATTGATTATATCAGTTTCGTAGYAGCTGGTCACAATGTTGGGTTATTTGCTCTCAGAGTTGTTGGATCTCTTCTTGGAGTTTTATTATGTAGCACCTTACTGGCCGTATGTACTGCTGTTTGCCAGTATTTCTGTGGGGTTGCTGAGGGTTGAAGAACAACAGATGCTGATTCTTACCACAACGGTGCACCGGCGGCAATATCGCACCAACCGAGACTTCCTGATCCCCATCCATAAACTGATTAGTCAACTGGAGAGCAAAGGAGTGATCAGCAAGACCCCCTCACCCTTTAACAGTCCCATATGGCCAGTGCGAAAGTCCAATGGAGAGTAGAGGTTAACAGCGGACTACYGTGGCCTGAATGAAGTCACACCGTCGTCGAGTGCTGCTGTGCTGGACGTGCTAGAACTTCAATACAAACTGGAGTCAAAGGCAGCCAAGTGGTACGCCACTATTGATATCGCCAATGCGTTCTTCTTGATCCCTTTGGCGGCAGAGTGCAGGCCACAGTTTGCTTTCAGTTGGAGGGGCGTCCAGTACACCTGGAATCGACTGCCCCAGGGGTGGAAACACAGCCCCACCATTTGCCRTGGACTGATCCACACTTCACTGACACAGGGTAAGGATCCAGAACACCTGCAGTACATTGATGACATCATCGTGTGGGGCAACACAGCAGAAGAAGTTTTTGAGAAAGGGGAGAGAATAGTCCAAATTCTTCTGAAGGCCAGTTTTGTCATAAAACGAAGTGAGGTCAAGGGACCTGCGTAGGAGATCCAGTTTTTAGGAAYAAAATGACAAGATGGACGTCATCATATCCCAGTGGATGTGATCAATAAAATAACAGCCATGTCTCCACCAGCTAGGAAGAAGGAAACACAAGCTGCCTTAGGGCGTTGTGGGTTTTTGGAGAATACATATCCCAAATTATAGTCAGATCGTAAGTCCTCTTTATCAAGTGACCAGGAAGAAGAATGATTTCAAATGGGGCCCTGAGCAACAACAAGCCTTTGAACAAATCAAGCGGGAGATAGTTCAGGCAGTAGCCCTTGGGCCAGTCCAGGCAGAACAAGATGTAAAGAACGTGCTCTACACCGCAGCCAGGGAGAATGGCCCTACCTGGAGCCTCTGGCAGAAAGCACCAGGGGAGACTCGAGGTCGACCCCTGGGGTTTTGGAGTCGGGGATACAGAGGATCCGAGGCCCGCTATACTCCAACTGAGAAAGAGGTACTGGCAGCATATGAAGGGGTTCGAGCTGCTTCGGAAGTGGTTGGTACTGACGCACAGCTCTTCCTGGCACCCCGACTGCTGGTGCTGGACTGGATGTTCAAAGGGAGGGTCCCCTCTACACATCATGGAACAGATGCTACATGGAGTAAGTGGGTCGCGCTGATCACACAGCGGGCCCTAGTAGGAAACCCCAGTCGCCCAGAACTCTTGGAAGTGATCACGAACTGGCCAGAAGGCAAAGATTTTGAAATGTCCCCAGAGGAGGAGGTGAAGCGTGCTGAAGAGGCCCCACCGTATAATAAACTACCGGAAAATGAGAAGCAATATGCCCTGTTCACTGATGGGTCCTGCCGCCTTGTAGGAAAGCATCRGAAGTGGAAGGCTGCTGTATGGAGTCCTATCAGGCAAGTTGCAGAAACCGCTGAAGGAGAAGGTGAATCGAGTCAGTCTGCAGAGGTGAAGGCCATCCAGCTGGCCTTGGATATTGCTGAGAGAGAAAAATGGCCAGTACTTTATCTGTATACTGACTCATGGATGGTGGCAAATGCTCTGTGGGGGTGGCTGCTGCAATGGAAGCAGAACAACTGGCAGCGCAGAGGTAAACCCATCTGGGCYGCTGAAGTGTGGCAAGATATCRCTGCCTGGGTAGAGCACCTGGTTGTAAAAGTMCGTCACGTAGATGCTCACGTACCCAGAAGTCAGGCCACTGAAGAACACCAGAACAAGCAGCAGGTGGACCGGGCTGCCCAGATTGAAGTGGCTCAGGTGGATGCGGACTGGCAGCACAAGGGTGAATTATTTCTAGCTTGGTGGGCCCATGACACCTCCGGCCATCAAGGAAGAGACGCMACATATAGATGGTGATCGAGGGGTGGACTTGACCATGGACACTATTGCACAGGTTATCCATGAATGTGAAACATGCGCTGCCATCAAGCAAGCCAAGTGAGTAAAGCCTCTTTGGTTTGGAGGATGATGGTTGAAGTATAAATATGGGGAGGCCTGGCAGATTGACTCTATCACACTCCCACAGACTCGCCAAGGCAAGCGCTATGTGCCCACCATGGTGGAAATAACCACTGGGTGGCTGGAAACATATCCTGTGCCCCATGCCACCGCCCGGAACACAATCCCGGACCTTGAAAAGCAAGTCTTATGGCGACATGGCACCCCAGAAAGAATTGAGTCTGACAACGGGACTCATGAAGGAAACACCCTCATAGACACCTGGGCCAAAGAGCTTGGCACTGAGTGGGTATATCACATCCCCTATCATGCAYCAGCCTCCGGGAAAATCGAACGATACAATGGACTGCTAAAGACCACACTGAGAGCACTGGGTGGTGGGACATTCGAACATTGGGACACACATTTAGCAAAAGCCACCTCGTTAGTCAATACCAGGGGATCTGTCACTCAAGCTGGTCCTGCCCAATCAAAACCCTTACGTACTGTAGATGGGGATAARGTCCCTGTAGTGCATGTAAGGAATATGCTGGGGAAGGCAGTCTGGGTTACTCCCGCCTCGGGCAAAGGAAAACCCATTCATGAGATTGCTTTTGCTCAAGGACCTGGGTGCACTTGGTGGGTAATACGAAAGGATGGGCAAGTCCGATACGTACCTCCCATGCTCTGCCAGGCACACAAGAGTCTGGGAGGGAGCATAGCTGGGACAGCTAGTCCAGCTGGTCAGTGGGGTATTCCATATCATGTGACGTCATGCTCGGTATATGAATGGGAGTGGGTTCCAGGAAGCGGCAGTTGTTTTGGGCATTTTCTCGGTGCGTGGTGAGCAATTGCATTGTGCATCACTCATTTGTATATTGTATCATTATTATATTATTATTATTATTATTATTATTATTATTATTCCTTCATTTTCTGTTCTATTAAACTTTCTTTATCTCAATCCACGATCTTTTTTTTTCCCGATTCTCTCCCCGTCCTGCTGGGGTGGGGGGCAGTGAGTGAGCGCCTGTGYGGCGTTTGGCTGCCTGCCGAGTTAAACCACTACATATATACACACAAACACACACAACTCCTGGAGTTAACAGCCGTWTATTAGTGTACATCTGGGGAGAGGATGTAATCTGACCTCCAAAGCTTTCCCTTTTTTGACTTCATTGTTGCCAACTTTTCCCTCGGAGCTAAACATTCTCTCTCAAAAGAAGGAAAAGATATGAGAGTCTGTATCTTCTGAAATATCAATACCTTAATTCCTTTTTGTTCAAATACAGATTTTTTTAAAAAAAACATAATCTCAGCACCAAAAGATTTTCAAAAAGATGCAATCATCTTAGTAAGAGAGAGTAAAAATGCTCTAGTGGTATTCTGTGTGTCCTCATCTTCTTACAGTGGTTTCAAATTCTTTGTAAAAATTAATCTGAAGACRTGTTTAGTGACTCCATTACCATAATGTGTCAGCACACGTACCTTTGGTAGATTTTTTCTGGTGAGTTTTGTTTTAATTCAGACATTGGTTTTTGGAATGTCAAGACTAAAATAGGTAGTGGGGTCTTGCATGAAGAGTTCATGTCTCTTCTACTCTATGATTCTCTGTCTCTAGATTGCAGTAGACCACTTTTATCTCTTAAAGACCAATATTCTATTGTCTGCATATTACTTTCACACAAATCTTGCRTTTCTGCGCTAATGAGGCGATTGTCAAGAATAATGGCAATTGCAAATATGTGCAATATAGGTTATGTAATAAGTAGGTAGAACATGCCCTTCTGTATTTATGTATAAGAATGGTCAGACAATCACATATCTTGTCTTTAAACATTTTCAAACTCAGATGTCAGAGGTTAAGCACATGTTTTGTCTCCTTACTGAAAGATCTGAGACTCTGCGGTGGGTTGACCTTGGCTGGGTCCCAGGTGCCCACCAAGCTGCTCTATCACCCTCCCTCCTTAACAAGACAGGGGAGAGAAAATACAACGAAAGGCTCGTGGGTCGAGATAAGGACAGGGAGATCACTCACTAGTTACTGTCAAGGGCAAAACAGACTCAACTGTCTTTTAGGGAAATTAATTTAATTTATTGCCAATCAAAAGTCAGAGTAGGATAATGACAAATAAAAACAAATCTTAAAACACGTTCCCCCCACCTCCCCCTTCTTCCTGGGCTCARCTTCACTCACAATTTTCTCTACCTCCTCCCTCCATGTGATGCAGGGAGAAGAGGAATGGGGGTTGTGGTCAATTAATCATATGTTGTCTCTGCTGCTTCTTCCTCCTCACACTCTTCCCCTGTTCCAGTGTGGGGTCCCACCTGTGGGAGACAGTCCTTCACGAACTTCTCCAAYGTGGCTCCTTCACATGGGAGACAGTCCTCCATGAACTAATCCAACGTGGGTCCTTCCCATGGGCTGCAATTCTTCACGAACTGTTGCAGCATGGGTCCTTTCCACGGGGTGCAGTCCTTCAGGAATGGACTGCTCCAACATGGGTCCCCCGYGGGGTCACAAGTCCTGCCAGGAAACCTCTTCCAGTGTAGGCTCCTGTCCATGGGGTCATAGGTCCTGCCAAGAGTCTGGTCCAGCATAGGTTCTCCACAGGGTCACAGCTTCCTTCAGGCACATCGGACCATGGGGTCCTCCACAGGGTGTGGAATGGACATCTGCTCCACTGTGAACCTTCATGGGCTACAGGGGGACAGCCTGACTCACACAGTCTTCACCAYGGGCTGCAGTGGAATCTCTGCTCCACCACCTGGAGCACCTCCTTCCCCTCCTTCTTCAGTGACCTCGGTGACTGCAGAGTTGCTTCTCTCACATATTCTCACTCCTCTCGTCTGGCTACTGTTGCACAGCAGTTTCTTCCCCTTCTTAAATATGTTATTTAGGTGCTACCACTGTCACTGATGATGGGCTAGGCCTTGGCCAGTGGTGGGTCCATCTTGGAGCCTGCTGGCACTGGCTCTATCAGACATGGGGGAAGCTTCTGGCATCTTCTCACAGAAGCCACACCTGTAGCCCTCCGCTACCAAAACCTTGCCACACAAACGCAAAGTTCTTGTATCTTTTGAGATGGTTTTTCAATGCCTCTGAATGTGAACTATTAAAAAAATGTTTTAATATATCAATTCTTACTCTCTAGTAGAAATACAAAAGTCAGGTTAAGCTGTTAGTTTATACTTTAACATATTTCTTGTTTCTTTAAGATGAAATGTGCAGAGTCACAAATTAAATAGAAAATTGCCTCAGTTTTTCCTAATTTTATATTACACAGATGTAGACTCTTGGAGATGATAGGCAGCTCAATCAACAGTACAGTGTAAGGACTTGTAATAGTAAGCAATCTTGTTTTTTCYTCTTTAATAGTATTAACTTAATAAGATCTTCATTCTTCTACCTTAATTTCCTACTTTCAATTTTCTTAAATTTTGTTTCTTGTTTTGTTTGATTTTGGATTGTTTTTCCACATTAAAATGTTTCCAGTTGGGTAATTCACAATGTGGTGGCAACAGGTTTTTGTGATAGTGATATTCCTACTTAATTCATTTTGAGTAACTAAGCAACATAAGAGTTGAAGGAAGCACCTTGCTTTGCAGTTTAACGGCAATACCGTATTGTTGTTTGAATAAACCATATTGTTAAAGAGTAAATAAGCCACTAACCCTTCTTTGCTGCAGCATGATGACTTTTACTCCTGTTAGCACTGATTTATAGAAAACAAGATTGAACTCACTTATGTTCTACACACAAACATGCTTTACTTACTGAGAAAGGGCATGGAATATTTTGCAACATCTGACAATTTATCACGTATGCAGTTGAAGGTCTCAATTTAATTTGAGCTCATATTGCCATCTCTAACATGTTGGTCCCTTCAGCTTGTAAACAGTCATGTCCAGTCTTCAATTCAAGAACCAAAAAAAAGAAATAAAAGAAACCAACCCTTGCAGCTAGTCAGTTTCAGTAAAAAGGCCACAAAATATTAATGATAATACCTTAAAACTCTTTCCTAATCTTTAAATTAGAATCAAAACCATAGACTTTGATGAGGAAAGCCATAAAGCCTGCAGGTGAAGATTATTAAAATATATTTGTTCCAACAAAATCTGGCTTCAATAAAACCACTCTCAAACAAAAATCTAGGTTAGTTTCATATATCACATCTTATAATGATCCAGTGACTTTTCTCTCCTTTCTTTGGTACAAATGTCACTAATAGTAGTTATTAAAGTCAGCGTTAGAAATTCAGAACCCTGAAATTAGTTCTGGCTCCCCGAAGGCTGTTATCCTGTATCCGGCTAATTCTCAGAGCTATGGAAAATTTGCAGCCCTAAGCCAATTTCGAACAGTAATTTTAGAACAACATGAAAAAAACAGTCTTTCAATACCATTGTTAGAAAAATAGTTATTTGCTCATATTCAGCAATTCAGCTGAATAGCTGTAATTATTACTAATTCCTAATAGTATGACATCTAGAACACAGACTAAAAATCCCACCCATTTCACAAAGCAGTCAGCTTTAGCACCTTATTTTCAGGCTGCTATTACTTAAAGAATATCATAATGTATTGTAGACACACTTTCATTTTAAATGGATCAGGTTTTCACAGGGACATTATCAAATTACATCAACTGAAAATATATCCGGGTGAGTTATCTATCTATCTATCTATCTATCTATCTATCTATCTATCTCCTCATTTTAAAAGATATTCCTTTTACCACTGGAGATTTTAATATTCTCAGGGCAGTTTTTGGGAGGATGGCCAGTATTGGGTTTAGGTTTATATTTTGGATTCATTAATTTAGCTTAAAATAAAAAATAAAAAAGAAAAAGAAAAAGGAAAGATGCCAAAGAAAATTTATTTCCCTGGAGTAGCCAGTTGACCTCTCCATCTGAAAAACATATAAA
The DNA here is from genome assembly GCA_030449065.1 of Oceanodroma leucorhoa. NCBI lineage: Eukaryota > Metazoa > Chordata > Aves > Procellariiformes > Oceanodroma > Oceanodroma leucorhoa. Next base: position 11,559,488 of record JASVER010000023.1, on the reverse strand, counting down.
ATCATAAAAATGKGATTAAAATATTCTCAACAGATCATTATATTGGAAGTCCTTCTTTATAGTTCCCCTCATTAAAGGACAGTTTAACACCATTAATTAGCTAGTTGTTCAAAATCAGGATGTGAAATTATGATATGGAGACCAAGTTCCAGAGGAAATGAACAGACTATATAGAATTTTCAACAATGATGTTGTTCTGGAGAGAAAAAAAAGTCTGCTTGAGATACGCAGTGTCATTTAGACAGGCTCTTCATCTGAATGGTGATAGTTTTGAGGAGTTAGCTATGTGAAAGACAAAAGGATTGCCCTTGATTTTTTCAAAGTCAAAACTTCACTAACAGAAAATCTCAGTAGAACAAAGCCCATATATCTCTGTGCACTTCTCTTCCTTGCTTATCTTTTATCATCTGAACAAAATGGATCATTCATAAGTAAAAATTCTGCCTTTTCTTCTATGAAGATAAAACTGAAACTTTTCAGCAAGGTTCTACTGGAACACACTACTTTTCGGGATCTGAAAGGAAAAGGCGATTACGTCTTCAAGGCCATAAAAGCTGTTACGGTCTGATAATCTGATTTATCAGATCTCAGGCTACAAAGTCTATTAATGCTTTATTTTCAGTGTTGTTGGAGCCAGTGGCTAAAAAAATTATTCTGAGATTTAAAGGAAATTCTGTCAAAATCATTGGCACTTCAAGGAAATTGTAAGAGCCTAATGCTAAACTTACAAATCAACAGATACAGGCAGAACTTTGCTTTGCTGTACTGAACTGTGGCTTTTTTAGTAAAACTGAACAAGCTTATAATGAAGTCACATAAATTCTGCATTGTCTCAGATTTCACCAAGAACCATTTGGACACTGCTAATAACTAATATATTTTTCATTAATTTAATATGTACTCGAACAGATCCTGCTCAGAGTAAAGAACACTGTCTAAGAAGAGCACGCTGGCCCTTTATTTGGGGAGTATTACTTCCTGAAATTTGGAAAGAAGAAACCATTTATTTAAGACTGGAATTTTATTCATAAAGTTCTTGCCTCTACAAATTTGTGAAGCTTTGTTTTGTGAACTAAATACACAACTATTTTTGTTTAAATRAGAAGCTGAAAATGTTTTGACCTTTCATGGCAAGTTTGAGTTGGATGCACATGTATCTTGTGGGGGTTTGAACTACTGAAAAGAAGAATTTTTAAAGGTGAAAAGCACCAACCTAACCTTTAAATTGGCAGCTTCAGTGTTGATTTCAGGCTGAGAAAAATGAAAATAAGAATGTTAATTTTCCAGGGTGGAATACCTTGCCTTTGCCACTCATAATATGCATGTTAATTTATTACCCCTGAGTAATCTATCTGTTCTTCATATATGTGTTCTTTATATCAAACTCCTTTTGTTACTGGTAAAATAAATGACAGAAATAGCTGTGATCTTTATAGCTTCTATTCATACTGTGTCAATAGATCAAAACTCCTATTGGGCTTTTAATGAAGGGAGAGCTTAGAACAGATAGGGAGATCTTAAAGTTTATTTTCTGTTTATGTATTAATGTTTCTCATGTGTTAAAAGAAATGAGACAATCAGTGTTTTACTGTCATGCTTCTTAGTTGAAAAGTATCCCACATAGTATTACTCAAGCCTTTTGTCTAAGGAGCTTAGATCTCCTTGTTTGTCCTCTCATTATCCCACTGCAATTTCACATTTTATTTTTCCATCCTTTTTTTATCTCGACAACATTATTAGAGCATATCAACTCATATTATTCTTCTGCTCATTAGCTGTTTCTGAAGACATTGGTGTGTATTGTGTTCTGCTTTACGCATCAGACTTAAAATGGAGCTATGTACCTGAAAACAAAGATAGTCCTCTACTGTGTTGTTCAGACATGCATCTAAGCAGGTTAGACACCTAAAATCTGCTGACCTCATTTATATCAGCTCTTTGGGATGCTTCAGAAATCATTTTAATATTATCTAATAAAAAAAAATTTAAGATGCATAGTGGCTAAACTGGGAGAGTTGGTGGAAAACAGTTGAATAACTCATACGCGTATGATATTGTGTATCAATGCATATATGCATGGATACGAATATAGATAAGATTTTCTTCTTTGTGAAAACCAAAAGTGGTTTAGGTCAGTCAAAATGTTGTTCTTCAAAGCAAAATAAAATAACCTGTTTCAGATTTAGAGGTTTTGAGCCATTTTGATAAAAGAAGTCTAAAGATTTCAAATTTTTTACATTTGAAATTAATATTTAAAAAAATTCCTAAACAAAATTTTCTCCTGAGAAACATTACCATAAAATCTGAAAATTGCTTTTGGATTGGTTTTCTTAGAGATGTGGGACAAGAAAGTTTTACTGAATTCAACTCAAATTAGAGATTGTTTGTAGCATCCTTATACTCCATTAAAAAAAAAAAAAACAATCATCAAAGGAAATGTTACCAAGCTGTAGTACTCATATGCATCTTTAAGCACCAAAATACCTTTAATAATATGGCTTACGCCACACACACTCCAAAAGATACATAATAACAAGAATATTTTCAGGGGGATTACATCTTCAGGACAGAAAAGCCTTCGAATGTTGAATTGTAGCATTCTACATATATTGGTGCACACAAGTGATAATAAATTGTATGCAGCTTATTTTTTTAATGAAAATTAAATTTTGACAAATCATTTAACTGTACAGTCAATTCAGTCAAACATTTGTATCGAACATGTTCAGTACTGTTGCTGAATGGCTGCAGAAGCAGACAGCTATTTAATTGTCGACAARAAAGCGCCAGTACTGATCTCCTTAGTTAGATCTTGAAAATTAAGTATAGAGGTATAAAATGGAGGATTTTTTTTTTTTAAACTTCTATCTGTATTGTTCGATATTTTTGTGTGGACTTCTTCACACTCATTGACTTGGCTCCTTTTCTATACCTATACARATATCTATGGTAGTCAACTGCAGCACTTAAGCTCCTAAGAGGTAATTCACTGGTCAGTTGAGAATATGAGAAAAAACAAAAAAAGGGGAAGGAGGACCTTTTTTTCTTCTTCTGCCTAATGTGACTGTAATATTGTTCTAAAGAAGATTAATCCCAACATTGGGAATTTTAACTTTGCTTCTCTTTTGACTGTAACTCCTTAACATTAGTTGTTCTATTTCAGTACACTGGCATTCATTCTTCATCAAGGAAAATATAGTTTGCACTAAAAAATGAAAGTACACATGCAGTTTCTGTACAGCTCTCTTACAGTCTTCAGAAGCAATTTATCTGCAGAGAATTGTTGAACACTATGTATTTTTTACCTAAARGACAACCACATATGAATATGTTTGTTTCTGGTTTCTGCCCAGAAATAGGCATATGTAAGTACATAGGACTTTCAAAGGATTCTGTAATCTAAGATCTGAAAAGAATATACAGGTATAAGGAACTGGATGTTTAAAAGCGAAAAGTCCAGAGTCTAGTTAAATTGCTGCTTGGTATCCACCTTTGTCAAAAAGAAAAATAAACAAAACCAAAACAGCAACCAGAGGATCATTGCATGGGAGACACAAGCAAAAGGACTTTCCTGTGAGCGCTAGGGCAGATGGAGAAAGTCAGCCAAGGCATTGTCATACACATTGTGCAGCTTTACAAAGTCAATTCCAAACTGACTGGATGAGCACTGCCAGCAGATTTGTGAAGGCTCCCGGCACAAACCCTAAGTTGTCATTTCTGTGTGTACACCATGTTGAGCTGAAGCTGGAAGTCTGTTGATATGAAGTAATAAGCAGACTTTATGGAAAGTCCTATGGACCAGTGAGCACCCCCTGCTGATTCCACCCTGTTGATTGTCTAAATCACCGTAAGTTTTGAGGTTTCCAGAATTAATTCCACAACCTTTATTATTTTTATAATAATGTTTTAGCTAACTGCATTATTCTTCTTAAAACACTAATGTGGTGTATGTTTTATGGTTAATTTTTTGATCTAGTTTATAATGAAGTTTCACTAATTCTTTAATTTAGATCATTAATAAAGCAATAACCCAAATCCTTCTTCCTTCTGCCCAAAACTTTCCCATACTAAACACTCTGTTGAAGGAAGAAGATTGTGAAGTGACAAAGGACATAACAAGGGGRAAAAAAAAGCTTCCAAGTTAAAAAGAGTCACTGTGAAGCATGGGTTTTATGTTTCCCTTACATTCTATTGGGCAGGCTTACAGGCTTCCCAGGGATGACAACTAATAACTTTTGAATAATTACCTGGAAAGGATCAAATTAGACAGCAGTTGTTTCTCTCAGGTTGCAGCTCCACCATCTTGGTGTGCCTGCACTCCATTAAGAACATTAAGGGTGTTTAAATTGCCCATAGCTCCTATGACCTTTTCCAGCTGCCATATTTCCAACTTCTCTGTCCCTTAATACATCTTCATTCTTACTTTCTGTGTGACTTATGTTGCTCTCATCTATTTTTGTTGTTTTATTTTTTCTTTATGTCCTTTCTCCTGCTTCTCTATTTCAGTTGTGTTAATACAGTTCTTTGCATTTTGTCTTTTCTTTAATTTCTCTTATATTTTTTRCATGGTTTCAGAAATGCAGTTTGATCAATAAGGAAGTGTGATGTACTTGAGAGGAGGGAAAGAAAGACATATTTCAGTACAAGACAGGAAAACAGAGAAAGATTATAGAAACCATTTTGTTCTGGGAAGACATCAGCTTTCCTCTGTGGGGAGAGGTGAATGAATTYAGAAACCTCAGAAAAGAGAAAAATAAAGAATAGATATGTCAATGCCATTGAGTGAAAAAACTGCATGTAAACAAACGCCTTTTCGCAATTCACAGAACCCTTGTTCTTTCTGTAGCATATGAAGTATTGCAAGCAATGATGTATTTGAGAAAAAAAGAAAAAACACAGAAATATATTTCATGTTAAGATAAATTTGAACATAAATTCTCGAAGTTGAATTCCATTTAAAGTCATGATGTTAAATCTTAATATAATCAATTTTTCAATGATTGGGTACACTGTTAAGACTAACCACTTTACTCTTGTTCCTATTTTCAGTGGAAGAAGCTAACAAGGTCATTGAGCTCCTTGGAAGTACAGGAAAGTCAGCAAAATAAGGCACTATGAATCAGATTGCACAGTTAAACATTGTCTGTTTAACCATCAATCTTACCTGAAAGGAAGGGAATATCAAATGTGGGTGCACTAAAAAAAAACACCTACCACTAAGGAGCTRCACCTATCAAGAAATGATGACATTTGAAAAGAACAGGTAAAACCAAAACCAAAACAAACAAAAACCCAAACAAAACAGCTTCCTAGATGCTCTCTACCTTTCTGTTTCTGGAGAGGAAGGGACCATAGTGTTTACTTGTAAGTAACATTTTTTATAAAACCTGACTTACATAGAATTTCTGAGATTTCATGATAGTAGAGGAAGGGAAACAAGAAATCAAAGACTTAAATGAAATAGTTGTGCAAATATTACTCACTATGTTTAGTAATGCAGAAGTTGTGAAATTAATGCTAACACAAAACTGTCTATAATACACAAGGGAAGGTAACCAGTCAATTTTTTCAGTATTCTGGTATACTGACTRAAAAAGAAAGCATTAATGGTGAAAAACAATTCTGTTTTTATTTTGTATTTGTCGCGGTTTAACCCCAGCCAGCGACTAAGCCCCACACAGCCACTCGCTCACTCCCCCCTAGTGGGATGGGGGAGAGAATCAGAAGGGTAAAAGTGAGAAAACTCGTGGGTTGAGATAAAGACAGTTTAATAAGTAAAAGAAAAGTCATGCACGCAAGCAAAGCAAACCAAGGAATTCATTCACTCCTTCCCATCAGCAGGCAGGTGTTCAGCCATCTCCAGGAAAGCAGGGCTCCATCACGCCTAACGGTTATTTGGGAAGTCAAACACCATCACTCCGAATGCCACCCCCTTCCTCCTTCTTCCTCCAGCTTTATATACTGAGTATGGTGTCATATGGTATGGAATATCCCTTTGGTCAGTTGGGGTCAGCTGTCYCGGYTGTGTCCCCTCCCAACTTCTTGTGCACCCCCAGCATACTCGCTGGTGGGGTGGTGTGAGAGGCAGAAAAGGCCTTGACTCTGTGTAAGCACTGCTCAGCAATAACAAAAACATCCCTGTATGTTCAACACTCTTTTCATCACAAATCCAAAACATAGCCCCATACTAGCTACTATGAAGAAAATTAACTCTATACCAGYCAAGGYCAGTACAGTATTATAGCTTATTTTTAAGAATAACATTTGCGTAAAGGTTTTTTAGTTCTTAATTAAAAATATTTTAAAATGCATATAGCAGAACTACATATCTTCTAACAATGATGATATATTCAAATTGTCTCTGGTTTTTTACTTCTTAGTTTCTGGTGTAAAACTGTGGTCAACCTGATTTCATGAAAAAAGGGCTATACTTTGCATCTCAGTTTGCCAGCTTGTCTGATATAAGCCAYAAAATATGCACTGCATATTCTGGAGTAGTAATAATGAAAGCTTCTGGAAAAGTCTGAGTCAAGTTGGAAATGAAGTGACTCATTTGTGTGATTGCCTGTTTTGAGGTTGAGGAATAGAGTCATGTAGAGCACACAAAAAAAAGTTTGTATTAAAAATCTTTGAGTGGCCATTGTCTCATCTTTTATCTGGGAAAAACTCATATTGCATCTTTCAACAATATTTGGTATATGTGGATGCCGTTTAGCTTTTATTATTCCCTACAAAGATGATTTCACTTCCTCCCATGGCAGCCTGTTCCATTACTTAAGTGTCCTAACAGTCATAGATGCTCTCTCCCTTGATATTTAACCTGTATGTTTCATAATATATCTTCAGCCTATAACTGCATTTTAAAGTTTTGTAGACTTGTAAGGTTACTTTAGCCTTTTTCAGTTTAGAACATCCTCTTCTATTCAAATAAGAGAACTACTTTTCTTTTCCTCAGTATGGTCCATGCTCTTATTCTTATTTCACATTTTTTACAATTGAATTTCTCTGATTTCTTCATGTTCACATAGAAATCTGGGCCATATCATCACTATGGTACAAGCTATACTGTTGAGCTTAYACAGTTTTGCTCATAATTTCATACATATATAGACATGTATGTATATATAAAATAGATAAAATAGATTAATTTATTACATATCTATACTGTTTTGTTTCTCATTGTATGTTTAGGAATATTGTTTATATTATCTTTCAGCACAACACTATTTTTGGGCTTGGGGTGGGGCATTCACTTCTAAATATAACACATTTACAAATTATATATCTGTCTCCTTATCACATTTCAGTTTCATAACTTCACAGGTTTTCATAGAATAAGAGAATCATAGAATCATAGAATCACAGAATGTTTTGGGTTGGAAGGGACCTTCAAAGATCATCTAGTCCCACCTGCCTGCTGTGGGCAGGGACATCTTCAACTAGATCAGGTTGCTCAAAGCCCCATCCAACCTGACCTTGAACGCTTCCAGGGAGGGAGCATCCACAACTTCTCTGGGCAACCTGTTCCAGCATCTCACTATCTCATAGTAAAGAATTTCTTCCTTATTGCTAATCTAAATCTACCCTCTTTTAGTTTAAAACCATTACCCCTCRTCCTGTCACTACAGGCCCTGGTAAAAAGTCTCTCTGTCTTTCTTATAAGCCCCCTTTAAGTACTGAAAGGCCACAATCAAGTTTCCCAGACCCTTCTCTTCTCCAGGCTGAACAATGCCAACTCTCTCAGTGTTTCTTCATAGAAGAGATGTTCTATCCCTCTGATCATTTTTGTGACCCTCCTCTGGACCCGCTCCAACAGGTCCATGTCTTTCTTGTGCTGAGGGTTCCAGAACTAGATGTAGTACTCAACTGGATGCAGCACTTACAGAAATGAGGCCAGAATTATCATTAGAAGAATCAGTCACACAGTCTGTTGATTCAGTGCATATCTCAGCTATCAAACTTCACCTGGCTATCCCTTTCTTTAGAGGAGTTATCCCCAAGACTTTACATTAGACACACATGCACATTTGCATGTCCCCCACACGGAGTGGTTTTGTTAGTATTTTCATCTCACTAACTACTTCTTTTAAGAGTAATATGATACCTTTAAAACTTCACAGACATGTGGAAATTAGGTTTGATAACATATGTGATGCAGGTGATCTTGAAGATTAGAGGAGCAGAAGTTAAAATGAAATAGCACAAAATAGGTCTTGGACAGGAACTAATAGGGAAACCAAAAACTTTGTGCCACCTGGGTACTGTGTTGAGACTCTTCCAGGGAATGCTAACTGATGGCAGGATGACTGTGAATATGACACAGCTTAAACAAGCAAACAAACAATTCTAAGATGTGCTGAATGAGGCATTTCAGTAGCAAAAGGCTTAATTAATGCAACCATAAAAGCTCAGATGAACTTTTGTGAAGTATTATGTTCATCAACGTTTATATAAAGTAGATTCAGAACAGAGAGACTAGAGCAATGGTGGAGTAGGATAAACAGAATTTAACAGCTGAAGATAGATACGTAACTAGGATAATCCAAATTTGGTGCTTGAACCATACTGGCTTTCAGGCTTCCTGGAATTTTGCTTTTTTACTTTGAGGGTGACTGAGCACTGGAACAGGTTGCCCTGAGAGGTTGTGGCGTCTCCCACCTTGGAGATATTCAAAACCCATCTAGAAATGGGCCTGGGTAACTGGTGGTAGGTGGCCCTGCTTGAGCAGAGATGTTGGACCAGATGACCTCCAGAGGTCCCTTCCAACCTCAACCATTCTGTTTTTCTGTGATAAACCACTTATACATGTACTTAGGATGAACGACTCTGCTAGATTTAGAATCTATTAATAGAGACTACTACTGTGGTTTTTGTAGCGACGACACATGGCACATTAGTAATACCGATGACAGACTTGATATTTCAAGTACTTTGTCCAAACCACTTTGTCCTTTTTTTTAAGGGACTTGACTTGTCACAGATTATCGCTTTGGTTTGCTTCATTGCTTTATTCCTCTCCCTCAAATGACTATTAACAGTCTGTACAACAATTTTAACTCACTGCTTATTAAGTTTATGTCTAACTGAATAAATTATTCCTGAACGAGCATTAAACTATCCTTTGGATACCAGAATAACCAAGCATGTAAAAATAAGTTCAGTGCTTGTAATGAGTCGCTTGATTTAAGGCTTATCTGTGTATTTTTATTTTATAAATGAACTCTATTTTTGACTGCAGTCTTGTGCAAAGGTATACAAAATACTGAACAACAGCAACACCTATTATGAAATGCTTGAAAAGATATCCCACCTATTAAAACGATAGCCTCAACATTTTTGTGCAGTACTTTGCTACCTATCTTTAGATACYTGTTAATACAGATTTCCGAAAAATAAAATAATTAAAATTGTTAGAATGCTGACAATCAAGAACTCAACTCAAAAGTTAGGGAAAATTCAACATAATTTCATGTCTTTGATTGCATATATTTTCACAATAGTGATGCATTTTTAATGATACAATTCCATAATATATTTCACACTATATCATTTGCAGAATAGCTATTTTTATTCTCTTCATGTCTTTTCCATATATTACCTACTTGGCTTTATATAAATCACCACAAAATACAAAATAACTGTGGGTTTGGGTTTTTGTGGTGTTTGTTTTGGGTTTTTTGTTTTTAATGACTCTTTCTCAGGTGTTTCAACTTCAGCGTTCCTATTCCTTTCCAAAACCTATCTTCAGAACACCCGTGTAAGGTGAAGAATTATTGTCCCCATTTTCTATAACAGAGGAATTAAATCAAAGAGAGTTTAAAGCTCATACTGTTAAAAGTTTCTAATTATTTTAAACACAAAAGGTCCATAGTAGCACTATACAGTACTTTGTGTTCCGAACAGAGTTTTCAGTGACCACCATCAAAGATATGAGTACACTGCATTTCTGTAAGTTACACCCCAGGAACCTCAAATTAAGTAGCGGCCACCTGTGAAAACATTTTACATGAGTTGTCTTATATCACAGAGGAATCCTGTAACAGAGACTTTATTCTTTCAGAATGACATTTTTCTATAAGGGAGCCCTTTCACACAGAGCCTCCAGTTTCCACAAGAAATGAATTAAAAATGTTTCTTTCTGTGAAAAACATTTTTTTTCTTAATCCAAATGAGTTGTGGAGATTGACCCTCTTAAGAGGAAAAATATATTCTCTTGAGCAATATGCACAGTCTGAAAGGTGCTCCATATCATCTGGGGGCAGCAGCGGGTAGCAAAGGGGGGAACAACACAGAGCAAAATTTCCTGCAATCTACTTGTCTTACTTAAACTTCTTTTTAGTTGAAAATAACACAGAAACAATTAGATGAGCACTGAAATCCTACTAATTCCAAGGGTTATTCCTCCCCTGCTTTTTACACTTCCATAGGCATGTATGTATGTCCATACTATCAGCTAATGAAAAAATGTATACGCAGAAAAATGTCAGACATTTCCATTTTTTATGAGTTTTCACTCATCTGTAACACTTTTTTGATGCCCATGGGAAGGTGATAATTTAGATGTTCTCTTTAGAGAGTTACTTCATGCTTCTCAGATCTACTCAGCCTTCACTCATTTTCCACTTGACTCGTATACAGTCACAGACATGCAAAGAAATAATGTAACATCATTCAAAATATGATCTCTATATTATCATTCCAATTGATTTGCCTCCCCTGACCAGAGCAGCTTGACATTTTTAATAGGTGGCTAACTTGAATTGCTCCTCGTTCAAGCCCTACCAGGTTAATAGCAGTGAGCTCTCACACTTGGAGAGCTTTTCTTTGTCACAGCTCTCAGATCTGAAGAGCAAGTTGCTTACCGCAGCTCTCCTAGTGAAGCAGTTTTTTCTCTCTGATCAGAAGGCAGCTGTTACCTATCTTCCCATTTGGTTTTGTCACTGGTGAATTACAGATATCTTAACTCTCGGGGACTCAGTTAGCCCATTATTAAAAATCTGACATAGTGTAAAACTGTCCAGTCAATAGCTTGCTCATGTGCTTAATAATTTCTTAGCTCTGTGCCTGTTCTTATAACACTTTTATATTAAATTCATAGCTATAATCTGACATGAATTCAATTAATTTGGAAAATATGCAGGACACATCAAGTACTTGTAAATCTGTGTTAAAATGCTGTTACTGTCTTATAAAACACCAAATGATTTTCCCCCATCCAAAAAACCTATTACAGCAACTCTCATGGTTTTAAAATTATTCTCATGACTGTCATTCTCTGACCTATAAATGTTACGCAAAATCTTATTATATTGGTGCCATGGACTTGTTTAATGGGCTTATACTACTTGCAGCTTGGTTTAATCTCTGCAGTTATTTATCGGTTGTTAAAGCTCTATTGTTCTATCCATGTGAAAGCTGTTTTACAGAGAATATGGCAACTGCTCACTGTCATTAATGAAGCAAGCAGGAATACAGAGAGAGTAGGCAAAATAGTGTCATTTCTGAGCTGCAAGTGTGATAGCTATAGGAGTGTCTCATGAAACTTTGTCTATTCCGTTATCCACTGATACATTTTCTCATGTGTCTGAACATCAGGGCAGAAGCCAGTAACTTTGGTAAGGTCAATGGAGGGAAAATAAACTGGTCTGGAATTAACTGTCATGGTACATTAATGATGTTTAGTTTTGATACATTGATCAAGTGTAAAGCCAATCAACAGACTAAACTCTTCAAGGACATTGACAAATAGGAACTGATCGAAAAGTCTGTGACTCGTATTTTTCATATTTTTTCAACCTTTTTTAAAGTAAGCACTTCTTGGTTTATTTTGTTACAACTGTTTAGAAAAACACCTTGATTTTTTTGTTTAATATGATGAGAAAGGATGCTGTAGTTCATGAAAAGAAAAGTTAGCGAGGATTAAACTTAAACTGCATTTAAAATGCATTTAAAAAAAAAAAAAATGTCCAACGTTTTACCAAAAACTAGAACATGGACAGAATCAAAACTTCTTATAAAAAAATAGTACTGTTGGTTGAAATTCAATTTTTTACACAGTGAATAAAACCAAACATACGAGCAAAAAAACTTTAGTTGGAAAAAAAACAATTGACTAAATCAAACTTTCAGACTTTATTTTTCCTATTTGTTATGCACTAAATTCAGGGTAAGTCCAAAGGAAAACAAAATTATGTTTTATTCATTTTAAGAAAGCAGAGAAATCCATCATTTTATTTATTTGCATAATCCTGAAGTTTCTGTATTACATTTGGGTTAAAAAACTAACAAAAATGGTCTGCCTGTACCTGCGTAACTCAGTAATATTGTTGTTTCAAACAACTTTTATTAGAAATATTTGAAGTGAAAAATTCCTTGAAAAATTTCCGTGATTATTTTAAGAGCAAAGGAACTCCATCTGCTGCTCTTTAATGAAGCAGGTGACTAGTAAGATACTTGTGGCACCAAAAAGCAAAAGTATCTTTCAGGTTTATATGTAAATTGACTAAGTAATTTGACTTTGGGTCTCCTTCTTAGTGTGCTAATGACAGCTATGGGAAAGCTATCAGTTATTTATATGGGAGCCAAATAAATTTTTGCTGCTATTACAATTGTTCATTAAAAACAACCCCCCTAAGATATTTTTTTATTCACTGAAGGACAAGAATGATGGCTGAAGGATATCCCAATCACGTGCGCACACACACTTGCTCCATGATTTTCCCAGAGACTAAAATGAGACTGATTAGCCTCTTGTTTCCTGGATCATCCTGTTGTCCCTTTTTGAAGATGGGTGCAGCATTTGCCTTTCTCCAGTTGTCAGTGGCCTCTCCAATCTCCACAACCTTTCAAAGATGGTAGAGAGAGACCTTGTAAGGACGTTGGCCATCCTTCTTGGAGTCAACTGTTGCGCTCTTGCATGGGTTGAAATCTCTCCAGTAATCCCCGATTCAATTCTCACCCACGGCTGGTCATTCTCCTCCTTGAATCCTGCCTCTAATCACAGACACCTGTGAGACCTTGCCAGGAAAAGATCAGGCAAGGAAGACACTGASTATCTCAGTCTTGTCTATGCCCACTGTCACTAAATCACCATCCTCACTGAGCAATGGGCCTCTCTTTTCCTTACTCAGACTTTTGAACTAATGCAGTGGTAGAAAGTCTTGTTCCCCTCAGTGTCCCTTGCAAGTCTCAGTTCCAGCTGAGCTTTGGCTTTCCTGACACCATCCCTGCATGACCTGGGCAATGCTTTTAAATTTCTCTTTTGTAGCCTGTCCCTGCTTCCACCACCTATATACTGTTTTTTGCGTTAGAACTGAGTCATGCCATTCTTGTTTTGCCAAGCTGGTCTCCTGAAATGTCTTGACTTCCTCAAATGTCTTGGAAGGGAGTGTGGAAGTACAATGACCAATAACTCAATTATGAGGCATATAAATAAATGATTTTAAGATAACAGAAAAACATTATTCTTAGGAGCCAGAGAAAGCATCTTCCGAAAGTGGGAGAAATGGTTAGTACTTAGCAAAAAGCCATAACCTGTTCCTTCCCCTTTCAGCCTTATACAATATGAGAGAAATAGGTGTTCAGCTACAGCTCTTGTATTTAGTGAGATGGAGGATGAAGGAGGCTGGCTGCCAGTGGAGACCTGCCTTGGGTAAAGTTATAAAGGAGGAATGACCTACACTGATTGGCTTACTATCTGATATTTCCCAGATGTTAAATACAACGAAGTCATACTACCTTAAAATCTTGTTCCCTGTGTCTTGCCTTTCTTTCTCCAGTTTCAAGGACAATTAATTATATAACAGGAATTAAATTCAAATTTCAAGTCTTGGTTAACTGAAACTAAGGAAGTTATCATTGCCTGTTAAATTTTATAACCCTCTTCTGTAAGAAATTACTTTAAATGAAATGGCAATTAAATGTATGGTAAAATGTTAGGATAAAGTAGATTTTATAATGGCACACAGAATAGATACTTACCAACTGATGCTACAGTCTGTAAATGAAATAGAAACATAGCCTCACTGAAATACTTCTGGAAATCTAAATCTGAATTGTTCTTGTCTTTCTAAACCAAGACAAAGAGCAATCATCTGTAGAAATTATATTGTTCTTGTTGAAAGGCTGACAGTCACATAAAGACTAAATTTTCAAAGCAAATACTGTAATCCTATAAATTTAATATACATGCCATGCCATTAAGGATACATTTCCTACTGTTGATAGTCTGCAGGACACTATATCATGTGCTGAAAGACCATTTCATTGCAGTATTTTGAACTGTATGAAATTATTAATTTACAGTATGTAAGTTAATGAAATCTTTTTGAAAGATTAGCATAGTATATTTTAAAGTTTAAACACCCCATGCAGTTTTGTAGTACTGATGCATAAATAAAATGCGCAAAGAAAATGACAAGGAATGCCAAAGTAAATTTATTTTCGATTTAGTTTGAGTGGAACAGCTTTAACTGTTTGCCAATATTTGCTAGCAAGCTGGCAGTGCTGGAGTGCTGCTACCATGCTGTATTGACATCCCAAATAGGTGCAGCACTAAACAGTGTCGTATTTGTTGGGTTCCAGGGCTGCTGTAGTATCCCAAATCCCAAACTTTGTGTTTTTCTGTGTGTTGGGACAACTCTTGTCCATGTGGACCCGTCCAGCCCCACTGCCTCTTTGAAAGTGATCTCTTCTTGTTCCTGTTTCCTTTCTTGTTCCTGTTTCAAAAGCTATGTACATTGTCCGTAGTGTATGTATATTGTTATGAAAGCAATCTCTGCAGACCAGCAGTGCTGAGGTTAGCTGGCATGGAGACACTAGCAGTGTTGACAGCAAGGGACTGGAGTTTGCCTGTGCTCTTCTGGTCTTCCCTGTGACCAGCAGGACAGAGCTGACAGGCGTGTGAGCAGAGAAGGCAGTACGTGAAGTCAGTGAGTGCGTGGAGAAGGGCTACTGAAGGAAAGGGAGCCACAGATCCCAGGCGAGTATGGGAAAAGGTCTTAAAGCCCCCATCTTGCATTGCCCACCCTGCAGGACTCAGGGATCGCATCTCTGCTTTCCATTGGGACCACACTCATGAYGACCAGGAGGAGAAAGACAATACCATTTCTTGTTGCAGTTCCCACAGATCCCGTTTGTTGTTCATCTGAATATGTCACATGATACCTGTTAATACTGTGGTAAGCTGGCAGTTTTTGTCAGCTCTATGAAACTTTGAGCTTATATTAGCTATTACTGATTTACACTAGGCAGAGGGCATACCTGAGGATAGATATAGAGAAAGAAATACATCTGTGATAAACGTTTATGCCACTAACTATAATGTATGGTAGAAACCCATGACACCTGAATAAATACCATGTTCATTTGTTAGGCGGATTTTATTACCATTACTTTCATTGTTAGTGGAATGTAATAGACTCACCAGTGTACTTAGAATGACATTTCTTGGCTTTCCATTGGAAGCAGCTCATTTGACTGGAAGTCAATTCATTTATGCCCAGAGAAAAGCAAGTTGCTATTTAAGAACCTATGTGAAATTGTTTAATCCTTAAAAATAAGCTATCTGATTTTAACCTTTAAAAAAATCAGTAAATTTTCCACTTCTTGAGGAAACTTGTAGTCATAGAAAAGTGATTKTATTGTAACAAAATGATGAATCTACTTGATGAATTTGGATTTGCATAGAAATAAATGGTTCATATCATTATACTATATCAGTGAGTCAGTAAAGGATTTGTGCTTAGAGTGACCATCATCAACATACATGACCAAAAATGTTACAGCTGGAAATAACTGAAATTTTGATAACAGTGTAGATGGAGAGTTCATTGGAGATGGGGATCCCTGCTCAGATTTAATGAAAGAGAGGCTTATCTGTTTCCAACAACTCCACCAAGGTSATTTGACTATCTTAAACTCAACATTTGCATGAATAAGGCTTAAAATGGTCGAGGAATAAGTGTGCTTATCAAGGAGAAGAAGGGAAGCCCACAGAAATTCCTTGCTTTGGAAGCCTTTCCAGACTGGATTGAGCCAAAATTCATACAGAAATAACAAGCAAAGGTGAATTATACAGACACAATAAGGAGAAAAGCAATATACTTTTATGAGAAAAATGAAAGACCATTTATTTTATGGGAACCTGGTTTTATCTTTATATACTCAGGGTTTTCAATGGGTGGCCCTATAGTAAATACATAGCTACATGACAACTTGAATTAAACCAACCAACCACTTGCCTCTTGTTATATTCACCCCAAAAAATACTTACCATGAGAAACATTACACTTTTATTATGATAAAAGAGACATCTGGYCACCAAAGAGCAGGGGTATGTAGAGCTGCAAAGCATACAAATGGTAATACCGCAGGCACATAAGGATCACCATAGAATTAGGCAGAGATTAAGACCTGACCCCAGTCAATGACTGGAAAGAACCCCCCTCCTTAAATAAATTATTTTCTCAATTTGGTCTCTTATTTTGAGAAAAAGTATTGCTACATTTACCCCAAGGAAAACTATTTTTAAGACATGCACAGACAATCATAAAGGATAAAAAAAGACTAAACACACTTTTCCAACACAGATCTCACCTGGTTTTTGAGGGGTAAACTAGAATGTCAAAAAGAGGAGAAAATAAACTAGAGATGAGTATTGGTCTGGATTTTTGTARCTGTCGTTATTCTTCAATGACAGAATTTACATTGTTACAGACTCAAAGGAATAATATCAAAAGTGAAGTTTCAGTCAACTGCCACTGTAGTTGGGAGCCTTATTTCAGTTTAAAAGAAATAACTCAAGTTCATTTCTAAACTGCACCCAAATATTTTGGTGTAGAACTATACATAAGATATTAAGCTACTGAAACAGAACAGAATGATTCTAGCTATTTAATTCTGTTTTAAATGCCTTCTGGTCCCTCATCTTTTGTGGTTGCTTTTTTTTTTTAATTTTCACTCAAGAATTTCTGAAGTACTTTTCTGTATAAATCCACTTTACTGCTGACAGAAAACATTATAACCTCATTATTCAAGAGGGCAAAGGACTGAAAACAACAGAACTTGGACCTGGATGCTATATTCCCTAAGTTAGGCAATATAGATGAAGGAGTATTAGGGTCAGGAGACTGAATCAGAACAGTATTTGTTCAACACTTATAAATTCTATAATTGTATATATTTTTTTTAAGAGTATACCACTTTACCATGTGGTCTAGTATTGACATAGTGGTTTCCAAAACCATTGTACTTTTCATATACAGAACTAGCTTTCACATAGAAACACTTAAATATTAGGCATAACTTTGAATATTTGTTTACTAGTTTGATTCTCCCCAGTTGTAGTTGGTTAGTTAGTTACACATGTGGAAATATATATGCGTGGGTTTCGTTGCR
This sequence comes from Oceanodroma leucorhoa, assembly GCA_030449065.1. Classification (NCBI taxonomy): domain Eukaryota; kingdom Metazoa; phylum Chordata; class Aves; order Procellariiformes; genus Oceanodroma; species Oceanodroma leucorhoa. Next base: position 11,542,091 of record JASVER010000023.1, on the reverse strand, counting down.
GACTTTTGTTTTAACCATTTTGTGGACTTCTTATAACACTTTTGGACCAGTGCTTGGGAAGCATTGGATGAAGCGAATTCTGAAGTAGTTGTTTGGGKTTTTTTTTTTCACATTTTTAATAGATACCTTAGCATGAGCTACAGAAATTTGACTCCATTCACAATTGTAAAGGTTATCTGAATCRAAGTTATACATGACCCCTTTTCCATTCCTAAAAATCCATAAAATCTGTACGCATGCACACTGTAGTATTTGCCTCTAGAAGTTTAATGGAATACTATCTGAACATGAGATGAGAAAAGCAAAAATTTTAGAATGTACTTTACTTTTCTGTTTTCCTAGTCTTTTTGTCCCAAAAATATTTCCTCCCTATGAAAATATTTCTTTAAAATAGAAATACTGACACCTGACACCCTTTTTCTGTTTCAATGTTGTGAGTAACACTCTTTCAGCACTCCATTGCATCCCGCACATCCTCTTAGTTCTATGAAAAATAGAAAGAGCAATCTGTCTGTTATTTTGGCAGGAAACTGGCATTCTGTCAGCCTTGAAAAACAGTCTTTACTCAGGAGAATACTACCTGCATGTCCCTGTCTCAAATGATTTAGTTAGCTTGCAGAAACATCCAAATTCTAAACTGTTTGAATTTTATTCATAACTAATGAGACTGTATCGGCCATCCAAAATAAAATGTTTGTGAACTAGTTCTGAGATAAGGTGAAGCTTAGACTAAGTTGGAAAACTTTCTAGTCAAATGTTCATATAAAATTACATTGCTTTCTTAATTTTTTTTTTTTGATCTTCACTTTTGGTCATCCTCTATACTTAGCTAATATTATACTTTCATCAAAACCATTTTGTATGTTGTCATGCACACTTTCAACACATCAAACCACAGTTACAGAAAATGGCAGACAATTAATTTTTAATCACCATTAGTGTAAATGGAAATATAAAAAAAAAGCTCTTCCTTCTGTTCATCATTACACGGTAAGTAGACAAAATGGCAAAAAAAAAGTAGTACTTTGTGAAACTAAGCTAACCCATGCACCCAAACTATTAGTCAGGGTTTCGAAAGGATGTAAGAAATTGATATAATAGCTAAGCAAGTGAGAAATACTCCATTTCTTATTTTCTATTCCTATGTTTCCTGTGTTTAATTTCTCACTTTTTCTTCTCTTTTTTAGTTGTACAATTCTGGCCTGGAGAATTCTGTTTATTTATAGAATTGTTTATAGAATTGTTGATAGTAGAACATAATAATATATGTCAATTTTGTTCTTCTTTGTGCATAATGTTTTACATGAACTACAATTCCTGTATGTATAGGAATGCTTTCACTTGGTGCTTCCAACTACGGTAAAGCTGAGTACAATTAATTTTCTGGCATTTTCCATATTATCAGCTAAATCTTGGCATTATAGAATCATATTTGTTGCTGTCGACTACCAATTAATTTTCAATCTTATCAGACATTCTTTGTTCTTATCATCCTAAGAAGGAAATGTCATAATTTATCTTTTTATGTCCCCACAATTAAGAAAAAGAAAAATAAATGAGAATGTTGCTTCTATARAAGAGATTTTTTTGCAGAAAAATGTTTCCATTTCTGGATTCTAGAATTTTGAGCTTTTTCGTTTAAAATTATGTTATGTCTGCATTTTGAGCTATTTCATTATCCTCATTTAATGCCTACACTAACTGTAATGCAAAGTAAACTAAACAAAACTAAACTAAACTAAACTAAATTATTAAGTTAGCACTAGTTAAAGTGTTTTTTAACATCAAAATGTTCCTTCTTTTTGCTATAATAAAGCCATTTTAATGAAAGATGGTTCAAAAAATAGTTAAAATCAAATTGCATATATTATGGTATCAGCATCAAATATGTTTTACCACCAAGAAACCAGTAAGTAGTATAAATGTCTTCAAATAAAAATTGAATTAAAACTTATAAATTCCAGACAAAAATTTCAAAACTTCTGTGAAAAGATCCCATTTTATAGGAGGGGAAATATTTTCAGACCACCATATTAACATGTGTGTTTGTACTCTTGAAATTAGCTATATTAAATACAACCCATACAACCATAAGTATTTGAAATATGTTTTTATTTTAGATCATTTAATATAATTGCTCATTTTATGCATACGTGCTTTTTAATAAAGGATTAAGTGTCCAAAGTAATGCAATCTACAACTTCTGCTATTTCTACCAGCATTTATATTAAATAAATGCTTAGAAACATTAAAAATAGTTGTAAAGTTTCAAAAGTAATTATAAATGACATTTGGAGCTTTTATTCTGTAGGGAAGTTTACAGGATATGACCGAGGACACAAATGAATTTAAATGAAAAGCAGAACGCCTTAGAAATGAGCCTTGCAGAGATAACAGTGGGAAAATGAATCATTGTTATTTTCTTTTAATAGTTTAATTTAAAGGTCAAATTCTACTTGCTCTGCTACTTTAAGCAATATGAATCATGGCTGCATGTTCTTTCTGCTTCAAATGTATGCTGCTTTGCATTGGCAAAAGTTGGAATCTGATTCTCTATTCATTTCAACACTAAATTAGGAGTAAGCAATGAAGTYCAAGAATGTACATAGACTGTTCTAAAATTGGTGTAATTCACAGGAGAATTGRTGCAAGGACAGTAGAAGATACACAGTGGCTTTTGCTAGTCTTTGTTTATCAGTGCTTCAATTTTACAGTTTACATAACATGAGTTCATTGCAGACATTTAGAAACATTTATTTGAATYAAGGTAAAATTTTAACTTCCCAAAATTTTTTGGCCTCTATTAATTTTGTTCATTTCTTTGATGAACAAAGTAACKGATTTTTTAAAAAATGACCATTAGTGTACCCTTACCAAAGAAAAAAGAAACACCACAACCTAGATTAAACATTTAAAAGTAACAAGTATTACTTAAATCTAGGGAATTTTTTTTCATTACCCTGAGAAGACAAGTCAAATCTACTGCAACCAAAAAGAATTTTTTTCCATAGTGTTCAACAGGCCAGATCTCATCTTTGTGTGGACTATGGAGCACATTTTGAGTGTTTGTAAGTCTCAATAGATGGAGCTGAGATCTTAATTTCACATAAATTGTTCTTATCACATTCATATCAGCAGCTTTGCTTTAATTCTGAAAATAATTTAGTAAATTCAGGGACTTTGTATTTTRTATTACTTCTTTTCTGCACACTTCACTCATGCCCCATCATATTTGTAGGTAATTATAATTTATCAGTCCTTTTGCTCTTTCTGCATTGGAAAACTAATTTTGAACACACTTTTTGGAAAGCCAATATSAACATCGAACTGAATTTGAAATATGATGTTATGTGATTTTATGAAAAAGGCACTTTTTCAAAATTTCACAGCAAGTGTTGATTTCAGTGTGGTGGGTTTGTTACTGACTGTAAACCTTTCTATGAACGACAGTATCATATTTTCATAGAAACAGATTATCCTTCAAGAAAAAAAAACACAAAGCTTTAGCATGTAGTGTTTGCTATCAGAAAACCTAGTAATTGTGTTCTGTCACCACAAGCAGAAAGGAAAAATGTCAAGCTTATTAGCAAAGGAGACTATGATAAGGTTGCCTTAGTTTTCAAAGGTGGTTGTAAAAAAAGTGTTGACAATTTGTGTAAATGGTATTTGCATTTTAAAAATATTTTAAGTTTGAAATGCCAGTTTTGTTTTTCCCACTGATCTCTCTTTCTGTTTTAGCAAATGCAACGCACAAAGTTAGAAGATATTATAAAAAAGAYACTATAAAAAATGTATCACTGCTATGAATGTGCTACAGGGATGTTTCTTTTTGTGTATAGAATATAAATAACTCATAGAGGGTAAGGATTATTTAGTTTCTGGTTAGGGAATTTTGAAGAAGATACTCATTAGAAATAATTTCAGTGATACCCATGTACTGAATATAAATGGAATCACTGGAATTCTGTAACATCTGAGTCTCATGATCATGGGARAAGTTTGTTCAGATTCTCTTCCCATTGCCACTTACATCTTTAACCAGTATTCCTGCATGCACAGGATTGACTGATGGAACAGATATATGAAATKTTTATGGAATAATGAATACAAAAATTGTCAAGATAAATCAAGGATAAGGTGTTTACTAAATTGAGAACTCAACAACTTTTCTGCAGTCAGAGACTTTCACTGAATGCTGAATATAGATAAGATCTCTTCTTGTTCATTTTAAGTTTCTATCCCTGGATGAAGTATTTCAATATACATTCAGAGGAGGGGAGGCTGTCAGACAAATGGGGCAATGTCTTGACTGCCCTTATTGTTTCCTTTTCTTTAGATTTTGACACTGCTGCTCATCAGAGTGGTTACTGATCACTGCTCACCCAAAATCAAACACAGATTTTATTGTAGGTTTCTGCTCCTTGATACTGACAAGCAGAGAAGTAACTGCTTATAAGAACCAGATATGAAGTATTTCGTCCACTTTGGTTTTGCAGTTCTTAAATAGAATTTCTACTTAGGTATTTGGTCCCTTGCAAGCACTCATAGAGATACAAATTTTGTGGACTGATTTGTCAGTAGTGTATTTCAGGATTAGGCAAAATCTTATTAAAAAGCTAGCAATGTAAATCACAACCTACCTTATTAAAAAGTCAATAATGTAAATTAGAACTTACATATTGACAAAGCAACCTGTTTCCCTGGCTATGAATTAAATGCACACAGGTCCTTATTATCAGGTCCATTAGTCTTCATCTACAGAAATTTTTGCCCTGATTAATTTATGGTCTCCTTTTAAATTTTGAGAATGATATTTTTTCACCTTTATGAGAYATGTTGTACATGTACCAGAGCCATTCCAATGACTTTTTTTTGTATGAGTGTTGTTGACCCTCAAAGCAGGCTTGTGAGACAGTAGTTGAGTGTTCAAAGCCACCTCAGAGGTTGAAATACCCAGTCCTCAATGAAAACTTATCAGAATTAAGGTGCTTAGATACTTGATTTCCATCAGTCTGTACTGATTCTGGTCAGCCTTAAAGGCAGGGGATCTAAACTTTGTTCAGGAAACATAACAATGCTGAAAGGTTCCTAGTGGGATTCTCATAATGCACCCAACTCCTGTCAATTTCAGCTCTAGTACTATTTCTGTTTCAGCACATGAATTTGAAAGTTGGAAATCCACCAAAGCCACAAGCAGATGTCTAAATGCCTTTTGAAGCAAATGCCTGAGGAAAACACAAAGTATTAAAATGGAATGGATTTCTAACAAATGCCAATGGCCATCAGAGAGCTCAACAACTCCTTATCTCTAGAGTTAGGTTGAAAAGAGAATAACCACATCTGATACTGTGGTAAAAACAGAGCTCAAGTATCTGCCAYGAATCAACAGCCAGGAGGCCATACAGCATCTGTGGGAATGCACAGGCGTGCCTGGCTGGAAGACTTGCTCACAGGGAACCCATATGAGACTTTACGACACGGAAGACATACAAAGAAGAGGGAAAGATAGGAGCATGAAACCTTTCTCGTGCTCTTTTTTGGTTTCTTCTGACACCACAGGAGGGAGTCAGATTTAAACCCAAGGGCAGAAGCAGTGGCAGGGCAGTTCCAGCCCTGACGCTTTTCGTTGGCACAGCGCAGCAGAGGCTACGCTGAGATCTCTGCCATGGAGAGCTTGGTCAGCTCTTGTTCTGCACCTGGGATATGGCAAACTGTGTTTCTTGTGTGATAAGGACAGAGGAGATGCAAGTTAAACTATGACATAGGTAAATCACTTACAATTAATGTTAAATAGAGTAAACCTCTTTAGCTCTCCACACCTTTAAATTAGAAGGCTACCAATACTGCTGATAGTTTCTCAAGTGGTGTTTACTACATTTTAGGTTTGTGATCTAAAACAGAAGGAGAAATCCAAAGGAGAAGAGAACCTAAACTGGTAATACAGCACACATCTACAGGGGCTACTGCTTTCTAACTGTCCCAAGGCATGAGGTGCAAACTGCATAAAATCATTCTGAATCCATCAGGCAAAAACAGAGCTGGAACTTTTTGCATCACAACAGTCAGGCTGAATTTAACATAGTTTCAACTTCAGTGAAATTGAATCAGAAATTAGACGAACGCAACTTTTGGTCTACATGCTTTACCAGCCACTTACTATACTCTACTTATTAGTTTTCTTTAGGAGTGAATTCAGAAAGCACTGTTGAGTTGTGTTGAAAGAAAAAAAAATACAGTAATTTAATCTCACTCAGCCAAATAAAAACATAGTTGTTCACGCACATTTGTGCACAACATAAACATGTTCTGATGTGCCTTGTCATTTTTGATACTAGCTTTGACTGAATAGATAGTCCAAAATAAAAATCATCAGCTTTGAGAAAGTTATCTTCCAAATCTCAAATGGTATTCCTTGGATCTAATGCAGTAAAGTTCCAATGTAAATGATTGTCCTGGTTTGGCTGGGATAGAATTAATTTTCTTTCTRGTAGTTGGTATAGTGCTATGTTTTGGATTTAGTATAAGAAGAATGTTGATAACACACTAATAGTAGTTGGTATAGTGCTATGTTTTGGATTTAGTATAAGAAGAATGTTGATAACACACTAATGTTTTTAGTTGTTGCTAGGTAGTCTACGTCCCAAGGACTTTTCAGCTCACATGCTCTGTGAGGTGCACAAGAAGCTGGGAGGGAGCATAGCCGGGACAGCTAGGCCAGCTGGYCAATGGGGTATTCCATACCATATGATGTCATGCTCAGCATATAAGGCTGGGGGAAGAAGAAGGAAGTGGGGGACGTTCGGGGTGATGGCGCTTGTCTTCCCAAGTAACCGTTACGCGTGATGGAGCCCTGCTTTCCTGGAGATGGCTGAACACCTGCCTGCYSATGGGRAGTAGTGAAKGAATTCCTTGTTTTGCTTTGCTTGCGTGCGCGGCTTTTGCTTTCCCWATTAAACTGTCTTTATCTCAACCCACGAGTTTTCTCACTTTTACCCTTCYGATTCTCTCCCCCRTCCCACCYGGGGGAGAGTGAGYGAGCGGCTGKGTGGTGCTTAGTTGCCGGCTGGGCTTAAACCACGACAATGATAAAGTATACGCATAACCTTAGAACAGAGTGCCAATTAAGTTCACCAGAACTCAGAAACAGAAAATCACAAAAACATAAGTAAATCGTTATTACTGGGGAAGTTAGTTTACACAAAATATTTTCTGCAAATGTTAATTTTTTTCTTCCTTATGGCTTGTCTTCTGTTGAAGAATACACTCAAAAAGAYTTTTACCTGAGTGGCTGTGAATGTGATTTGGCTCTGATTATAGTTACTGTAAAAAGTTACAGGTTAGAGATGGAACCAGTGGAAGGTGGTCCTCTAGCAAGAAGAAAGGAATAGGCCAGACCAGAAAAGAAAGAAGGATGGGAATACAGAGACAAACCTGACAGAGGGCTTGTAGTGGAAAGGGGTATTTGGAGCTGGTGGGCAGAAGTGACTGACCACAACCTGCGGGAGAGAGAGTCAAGACTGGAAAGTGGAACATCTGTTCTTCCTTCTAGGTTGTTTTTATTCCCATTTACTTGGCCCTTTGCATATAGATATGTTTCACACACATATAGATATGTTTCACACACAGAAAAAAAAGAAAAAAAAAAAAGAAAAAAAAGGATTTTGTTTGCTTTTCCACTCTGAGTTACAGTGGGATTGTTACATGTGGTGTGCAATATCAGTGAAATGCTGTACATCAAATTTTAAGGCAAGCAACATCCTGCATATTGTGTCACCAAGCTCATTCATCTACTGCTAAACCATCTGGATTATTTACTGTCAAATTATATTATAGATATTTCCTTGACAAATTGAAGAAATCAGAGGTTAGTTTGACTGAATTACAGCAATGCACATTTTTTCCCCAAAATTTACTGTACTGAGAACTATTCTGGTAGCAGCTTATGCAGCTTGTAAAGGATACACAATATTGTGTTTAAAATATCTCTCCAAACCTCTGCAATCATCTCAGAAGTATAACTGACATAATTGTTAGTAGGTTTTTAAAAACATAGCTGAAGCACAGCTGTGGTCTATACTAAATGCTGGATTGAGTTAGAAACATTTTAATTAAATACTTTTCTTTTTGATGTACCTTTTGGACTATGGAGGGATTTGCAAGGTTCTTGCTTGCCCAGTCATTCCAATTCAGGTCATTCCTTAGTCTCCAAGAGTTTTAAAAGTTTCTCTTAATGATCCTTGTTGGATCACTTTTTGACAGTACTTTTATTGGTCCACAGAATAATACTTTAGGATTGTATCTGGGAAGTGGAGGGTATATGTTTAGTACCCTATGCTGTCTTATTCAGATGGCTGCAGAACAAACAAACTGAACTGGGGATTCCCACATGCCCGCTGAATGCCCTGAATACCATCTTCCTAGGTGGCTTAATTGCCATTCCAGGGCTGAGAGCTTTCTCCCTCTAAAAAGAAGTGACAGCCCATCGTTTCACGCTAATACAGACTGGGAAAAACATGGAAATTGAGAACATTTCTGTAGGAATGCTAAACACTATTTTTACCGTAGTGTATATTTCCTATATGCTGTCTTTTGCGCTACCGTGGTAGGCAAGAAATCAATCTGAAAGATGCAGGAAAAGCAACTTCACACACTGGTTGCAGGCTAAGTAGGAGGGTTCACATCAACATTTTCGAAAATGACAACAGTCTCACKTGTCAATGTGTGCAGTAACAGTGAGAAATCCATCTGGCAGAAGAAAACTGTGAAGTTAGTAGAAAATGTATTTCATAGTTTCTATGAAAATTTTAAACTCTTGTGTGTTCCCTTCAGACTTAAAATAATTTTCAATTGGGAATAATTAAAGGAAGTGTAGTAATATGACATATTTGCATTTGTAGTTACCTGGAATAGTAACAATAGCATTTTAAAATTTCTTAGGGGTTTCTGATATTATTTTTTAATTTATATCACACTTACATTTTTATCCTGTCTGAAAATCCCTTCACAAGTCACTGGTCCAGCATCCTTACTGAAAACTAGTATCGCTTCTCACTTCCAGTGGAGACATCTTGTGTCTCTGTGTGCCATCATCCGGCTGTTTTATCACACCTACTTTCAGATTATTCCACCTCTCTTCAAAACTGTCAACTCTTGGGCTCTGAGCATTAGTCGCACTGGTTTGACACCTGTATCATACAGATGCTCCCCCAGTTTCTCCTCTCTGCTGAAAATACGCGCACAGTAACAAGTAACAAGCAACGAGGCCTCTCCTCTGCTCCTGGGTTTCACGCATGAGATGCAAGTTGGCTGATCTATCATCTTCTGTCAAGAGCAGCAGAGAGTCTGTGGAGCTTCTCTGTATTCAAGGACCCAGTCCTCCATATGGAGACCCATACAGAAAAGGGGAAGAAATACTGCAGGAGTAAACGGTGAGTTTGCTTTCACAACTAACAGTGTGTGCATCTATGTCTTACCTCTCTTCACAGTACACAGTTTGCTGCCTGAGTCTCATTTGGTGGACCAAGACAGAGCTGACCAGTCCTCCTGTTACTACCACCAATGCTTTTGTAAGTAATTCTGTTCAATTTATTTTACTAATAATCTTTGCATTAATTTTAATTAATTTCTCATTGTATCAAGGCATTTAAGGCATGTGTCTACCTTTAAGTAAATGATTAGCTGCACTACTTTCAAAGCATGACTAATCAMGCTCTAAAAAGGTTTAAATACTTCTTTGAACCTGACCTTGATTTTTACGTTACAATAACAACTRTAAGTGACTACTGTTCTCTTTACAACAACCTGGGAAAATCATTCTGCAAGAAAAGGCTTGAGGCRTTTAATCACCAGGCTTTTCTTCATCTTATCAGAGGGAACAAGATTGTTCTTGCATCCTCCATCTATACAGAGTTCCTGTAACATGCAGCTGCTTAGAGTCTAGCGTTTAACTGTTGGTCCCTGAAACACCAATATCAGTGGAAATCTATAACCAGATGAAATAGGGTTGACTGCAGCTTATCTTAAAATTCCCTTTAAAATGTTATCACCACTATRGAGAAAAAATTCAGTTACATTTACTGAAAAGCTAATACAGTTCCATTCTTGGTAATTAAGTATTTGTACAGTACAAAAGAACATCCTATATTTCATGTTTCAAAGCAAGAAAAAGCATAAAAACATTTAGCCATGCACATAAAGGCACACAAATGTAGCTGCATTGACAATACCGTATGTAAGGATATTGCTTTCTGGCTATGGTGCCAGGCAAATATTGTGATTTAATTTTTGTTACAGTTATTCAATGGTTCCAGTAACAGTACATGTTCCATGTGAATCAAATAACCCATCTATAACACTTGCCTGCCTTTAAGTATTTGTAATAGATTATGTTTTAAAAATAGGTTTGATTAACCTTGCATAGAACCTATGCTTCACAGTCATCCTTTTTTTCAAGGTTGCATTTGTTTGGATCTCGTGTTGATAAGGTTACACAATTGCACTGTTGYAGTACAGTTTGGAAGGGAACACTCCTACAGCCTCATTAAAAGGATTCTGAACATTCACACCAAAGCTTGATTTTATTGTCAYGGCACTAGCAAAAAAATCTTGCCTGAAGAATATATCAGTGTTTTGTTGATTTCCCCTTACCCTTCGTCTTTGAAACTCTACCCATTTTTTTTCTCCCTCAATGTATACTTAAATGCAGTTTTATAAGATCCTCAGTAATTAGATATACCATTCTTTTGCAGAAATAGTAAAGCACAATTATCAACTTATTTTCATACAGTGCAAACCTCTCAACCACACTTTGAAATTAAAGTAACTTCCCTTTSACCCCTAACCTTCATTTTATACATCTTTGCAGCACAGAGGCAAAAAGATTCTCCCTGCCTACATCACAGTGCATTCTAAGGTGTTACCCAAATCTTAGCGTCACACCTCTGCTTTACCTGTTTACTCAGCTGAGGCTGTCTGTGCGCATACATCTGCACATGCTCGACTGAACAGAGTCCAGTTCAAACACATATTTAATAGTGCAAGATTAAATATGTTCAAGACTGTGCACCTTTACTTAAAAAAGTATATCTTAGTTTCTTTGGTGGTCCACCTGAGTGTTGAAGATGGACTACAATGCATGAGCATTACAGAACTGCCACAGAAAGTGGAGTGCTACCATCAGAGACTCCTCAGAGAAGAAAAAAGCGTTTTTGCTACACTTGCTGTTGAATGTAACTCCCTCTGTAGCCCGATATCCAAGACACATGGGATCAGGAGGAATCACAAGGTTGTTCAAAGTTGTGTAAGTAAGTGCAACCCTGATCCCATCCCCCCTGTCAGACCAACCAGCTGGGAGAAAGGAAGAGGAAAGAGTTGCACATTGACTTCTTTGCACTGAGTAAAAGAGATTGTGACAATCCATTTGTTGAAATCTTCATGGTCTATTACAAATGTGATATCCTTAACTAATTGTCAGGTATTGGATATGCTGGGGGTCCTGAATATATTGTTTGATAGAAAATAAATAATTAACCTTCAAAAAGTAAATATACAATTTTCCACATTTGAAATTAGTCCCCATGGTCTTCTATCCTTTTACTTYTATTCACATTGATTTCAGTGGAAACAGAATTGGTCCCCTGATAAAGGTAACTGGAGACCTTGGTCTTCCTGCTGTCCATTTCTTTAGTATGTGAATGACTAAAATAAGGCTATAACACCTTTCTCCCACCTCTTTCCACTTCAGTACTGAGGCAGGTACAGGCAGAAGGCATTAGTTAATGGTTCATAAACTTTTCTTCCTTAAATCTCAATTTTCTTGGGTTTGTAAGTCATAAATTTTTCCTGTGGAGTGAAACTGGCCCACCAAGTCAGCCAGGGAGCAGTTAATAATCTATTCAGTTAAAAGAAACTCAGGGAAGGCTGAGGTAAAAAGTATGCCTGTGTTTATATAGGGCTAAATACACACACATACATAAGCACTAATGCACACAGTATAAATAACAGGTATGTTTTGATTTAAAGTGTCAGAATGACAACCTCTTTAAATTCTTTTAAATGCTTCATAGGAGCAGAACCTGCCCGTTTAGATATTCAGTGGCATGAAAAGTGCTAGCTGTTGGACAGATGAGTAAGATTCATGTTGACAGCTGTTTATAGCTCTTTTGGCTGCTATTTATAAAGGGGGGGGGGTACAAATTTGTCTATGTCAACCTAGATGTTTTGATTCCACTATTGCAGGTGATGGTGGCAACCTATTACATGTGGTAGATGCTCAATAAATTAAGCATAGTGTCATCACCAAGGGGTACCTGCTCTGTTATCAGCRCAGACTGGCTGAAGCTGCTCTGAGGAGCGTGGTTCACAGACATTAGTGTATTCTTCTGTGTTTTTTGGTTAGATCTTGACAGTTACAYTGCAACTGTCAAGTTTCAGTCCATCTCCCACAATTTCTTTCACCGGCTTAGAAAGCATGTATCAAAAGTACATCTGAAAAATGTTAATTTCCTGTAGCCTATTGTTTCCATGATTTGCAGAAAACATCCTGATAGACCTTCATGTTTAGGAAACTGACATTCAGTGATGGAAAGGACCTAATGATTTCTTCCTGCAAACAACCTTTTCCTGCAGTAGTACATTTACCAATATGCCTGTTCTTCTCTTATTTGTTTTCAAAATTTGCCAGGCAATATGGTTTCCAAAACTTACTGTAGGTGACTATTCTATGCCAAGACATTTTTGCTGATATCCAGACTATATTTCTAATATATTTATTATTATTACTTTTTGAAATGTTATCTTGCATTATGCTAAATATCTCCCCCTCCTTCTTTGTGTATGCACCCTTCTGACATTGCTAGCCCTAGTGAGTTTAGAGAACACAGCACACAAAGCATCTGTTCACTAACAAATTGGGTCACTTGCAATAGGCATACTCTGCACTCACGCAGCATGAAATACCTTTCCTTTCCTGTGCTTGTAGACATATAAAACCTGAACATACCAACAGCAAATACTGTCAATATACAGGGCTGCCACATGAGTTCACAAACTGATATGTGAAAAYATCCATATTTCTAAATGGGAAAAAGCCATTACATCTTGTTCTTTATCAGAAATATGCAAATACTTTAAATATATATTTTTTCATATTTTCTTGTTCTATTACTTCATGTGTGTATTTTGCACAATGCCCATAACCACAGCATGTCAGCACATTGAGTTTTATATATATAACTATTATTCACCAAATGTGTGAATGGACTTACTGCTAAGATAACTTCCCTTACCAAGTGCTTCATGTGGACTTGGCTTTTATATTGGCTAGTGCTGTACTGAACCAGTGAAATAAAATCTCATGTACAAATAAGAGGAATTATTTGCATAAACAAACAAAACTAAGAGCAATCTGGAAAAAAAAGCAATAGATGTGTAATCACAACAAGGAATCAGGCCAACCAGCCATTATGAAGTCCTTCAGGTTTGCCCTGGATCTAAGCGAAACTCCTACAATGCCTTCATCTAAGTCATCTGCCTGACGTCATTCATTCTGGCTTTACACAGAAGAATTTGCTGTTCAGTGTGCTCATGGTGTTAGAGTTTGGCAGCAACCCATCTTGCTCAGCAAAATTTATTAGGAACAGGCAATTCTAAAAGAAGGGAGGGAAATGATTACGTGTAATTTGGTGTAAATGTGCCCATGTTGAGGAGGGAAATGCTCCTGAAAATAAAAAAAAATAGATTCAGTCATGTGTCTTCTTTTTTTCTTTTTTTTTTAAAATATTGTAGAAGTGTCTCTGCACTGCAGGTTAGTAAAGTGACCATGTAGATTCCCAGTTTGGCAGTAATTGCACTAGCTAGTCAGCCTAGAACTGGTTAAAAGGCCTCAGTAAGAGGAGCTGTCTGAAACTGTCCTGATTCCGGTATCGTGCTAAATTAATGCATTTATACTGCTTTTGAGACTCAAGCTGCACAGTGCTACCTGGACTCATTAAGCCATCTGATAAGCTCCTTGCCCTTGATACCTGCTTGTTGCAGGGCAATGAAAGCTCTGAAACCAAAAGATCAATTTGCACAGAAAGTGGTGTTTGAATCAGCACGGGTAATGTTGACTTCTACTATCCCTTTTCCACGTAAAAATAGTATTACAACTATAATTTCTAATCTTATTAGTAATTCTTTAGTTGCATGCAAACAGTRTCTAGTGTAACACTCACAATAACACACACAGTCACACATAGTCACCTTCACACATTAATTGACCTCTCACTGCGTAGCCGCCACCTTTCCAGSCACCAGATACTGTGGGTGGCAACACCCGTGTACCACTGGCTGGTGACTGGGGAAGGGATCCCACGCTAGTGACATGGAGCAGTTGTCATTGACACCACATACGTCTCTCTGGCAGACTTCAGGATTCAAGAGAAGGCCATGCAAACACCTCCACGCCAGGTCTGCTGTCTCCACACTATAACAGGCCCTTAGAGATACAAAAGTAAAAACCCAAACCTGCAAACACAAGCAAATGCCTAATGCAATCTAGTACTTGCCAGTTGGTYCATAGTGCTGGTTGCAGTTTTACTAATGCAGCCTAGTAAGCAGTTAACCTYCTCTGCTGCAAGGGCACACAGCTGGCTTGTGTTTTACTTGCTGTCTACCAGGATGCCCTTGTTTCCCCCCTGCCCAACTTCTGCTTAGCCAGGCAGTGCCCAGCCTGTATTACCACATGGCGTTATTCAACCTCTGGTTCAGGAGTTCACTTTCATCACCGCTGAGGTTCACCTAATTTCTCCAGCTTGTTGAGATCAATCCAAATGGCAGACCAACCCTATGCATATCAGCACTCCCCCCAGTTTGTTGTCACCCACAAATTTGTTCAGGATATATTTTGTCCCACAATCCAAATCATTATTGAACATGTCATAGTGTGTAAACTCCATTACCAACCCTTGAGGAACACCACTGGTAGCCAGTTGTTTAGTAAAGAGTTCACYCACTTCCTCTTCTGTCTCAGGATCCTCCAGAGACATCCACCATTACACTTACCTCATTGGCCTTCCCTCTGATCCTGACTGTAAATTCTTGACCAACTCATAACCCATTTCATACTGAAGCTCTGGGCAAGTGAGCAGCTCACATCTACCCCCATATCTTCTCTCCTCTTAAAGACCTTGCATCCATCCAGACACTCCAGCCATGCAGACTGTTCCATCATACTATCATGCTTCCACCATAGTRTCGTGTTTCCATTATCACGTCACTATGACTGTGCATAAACTCTTAATTCCTGTTATGCTGCGTTTTTTTTTCCTGTTGTGTGTGAGTTTGTTTGTGTGCAGGCACTAGAGCTGGAYGCCCAGTTGTGTTCCTTTCCCAGAACAAGTCTGAGAACCTTCTCCACCGTGTTTTCCTCTGCACAGTTCCTCCTTGCTTCCTATTACTCAGCTGCTCTGAAGCTTTGATCTCCACCTTCCAGCAGTCTGGTTTAAAACTTTCAACACTGGCTTAGCAAACCTGTTGACAAAGATGCTTTCCTCCTCTTTTTCTTTTTCAGTTGGATTCAATCTCTCCCCAATAGTCCTCATTTCTTGGAAGAARTCCTTTAATCATAAAAGTCAAAACCCTGACTGCAACATCAGCCATGCAAGCATATGATGACCTGCAAGATGCAGCCATGTGATCCTCTACCACTGACTGAGGCAATATCTTTTTCTCTGTAAACTATATTAAAAACCAAACCTATTATAAAATTTGATTTCTGKTAAAGGAAAAAAAAAGTCAAGTTTTTAATAATTGCCATGTATAGATCAGTGGTTCTTGAGTATTTTTTAATTCAAAGAGTATTTAAACTTTCTGATGGTCTGTGAATCACCATGTCACTTATCGTTTAAGGCTGTRGAGGAAAGGTGATAATAATTTTCTTAGCATTTATAAAACATTATAGTGGTACAAAATTGYAACTTCACAGCTATTATTAAAAGCTTTTTTAGTCTGCAATAGTGATACTAACCCCATAAATGTTTGGACTTGCATCTTTTGCACAGGTTTATAACTATAACAAAGTCTATGAGTTTTGAGTGGACTTTCAGCTGGGCAAGAAATAYACATCTAGCAATTCTTGAGCTCCAACTGATAGCAATACTTTCAACAAAGTCCTACTTGCTAAGAACGTAGAAGTGTGGCTTTAGAATTAGTTTTGCAGTTGTCTTGGTTTTATGCAGATCAATAAACATCTATATCGTAAGTATCTACGTGGTCTTTTTTTGTAAGAATACGTGACTAAACTTTACCAGTGCTGGTGACTGGTGCGATGAACGTTACATAAGCTCCCAAACCCATAGACTGTGTTGGAGGTGCAGGGGTAGATATTTTAAATATCATGGTTTATTTGCTCAGTGACGGCCTGACAGTAACTGTGGCTATGTGAGGTTTTTTTGTAGGGTCTTCCTCTTAGCTGGCTAATTTTTGGCATAATGGCAGACACTTCAATAATGTCTGTCTAAATAAATGCATCTCTGAATAACACTTTGGCAAAATAGGAGGTTTACGTTTCCTAGATTTACTCCACAATTTTCTTGATAACAATCTAACACCTTTGAAAAGGTCAATAATTATCATATAGATGTTCTGTTGTCATAATGGCTACTAGTGTTATCACACGCTTCATTATGATTGACTAGGCTTGAAAAACTGTCTTCTATTAGTATGAAAGGGGGTTTAAAAATCCTCATCATTCACTTATCTTTAATTAGAACTCTCTTATCCATCCTGACTTGGAGGCATCACTTTAGGAAAAAGAATTGCCCTGACTCTCATTATTCAGTATACTCCAAGAATAATAAGTATTATTAATGCTGATAATTAATGCATCAATGTATTCTCAGTCAATTTTATTTAAAAAAAATAAACTTCTGCCAGGGAGTTATAGCTATCATTTTAATATTCACAAAATGAAAATTGTATCAACTCAGTTTGTATCTGTCAAGCTATGCAGGAACAGAAAGCAAACCATGTTCTGCCTCAAAAACCTTAAGGTTTGTGTCTTTTTTCCTGTAAACACTATTGGACATATGCAAAGTTTAGAAAGTTATGAATTAKCTCTGTGGAATGAACTATGGAGTTCAAGCATGTTAGGGACATTGCCTAAGCAAACAAACCCACTATATAATAAATAACTGTTGATTTGTTATAAATATTTATATATGTATGTATGTTTATTTATTTGTGTACAGATATGAATATAGATGTTACCCTTTCTGGAGTTTCATTTGAGTTCTTAACTTTAAAGRTAAATGTAAAAGTATATGCTTATTTTGCTTTTTTTTTTTTTCAGGTTCAGTCCCAGGTTTCTGGTCTGTTTACATCTCACCTCCCCTCCTTTCCAGAAATCCCATATATGAGTACATGGAAATTTCATTTAACATCCCCAATTCCCCCYCTCCCCACTCCCCAAATTAAATAAATCAGGGAATGGCTGTTTCAGCAGCTCATGTTGTGCATTGACCTGAATGGTTTCTGGGATTCTGGCACGGCACGGGTGAAGGAGACACTCTAGCTGCTGCTGCTGTATCAAGCTGGTAGAYAGGATGAGGAACTGCAGTGGCTGGGGTGAGGAGGTTAAAGATAGTAAGCAAACAATCTGTCTTGCCATTTTTTGGCTGCTACCACTCTTATCTTGCCACAGAGGTGGCCTGGATTATTGTGACGGATGTAGAGAACCGTATCACCCTACACAGTGTAACACTCTAGTGGTATATCTCCTGACCTTACCTATACTAAGCAAAGCAATTAAATTTTGGTCAGACTCTGTGGGGAAAAGAAAKCAGAAATGTTGTTTGAAACCAGCCATTTTAAGGGAGTTTGGATTCCTGGATCTTTCCAAGGATGGGTCACAAGATTCCCTACTCATYTCTTTCATAGTGACAACCTCACAGCAAGAGGATTTCAGAGGCTTCATTGTATTCTTATTCTATGAGCAAATTATTTTCTCATCATGYCTGACTTTGAGCAGTATGGATGACTTTGCCAAAACTTTCAACAGTAATATGAATTTTACCAASTGCAAATCATTAGTATTCAAAGCTATGTTATCAGCATTTCTAGCTGGCAACAGTCTCTTTCTCTTGCTAAAGAAAAGTTATTAAAGAAAATATAAAGAGCCCAAATTAAAAAAAAAAATAAAATAGGGCTTGCTTTAGATCTTGCTACAAACTCCACAGATTTAGCAGTCCTTTCTTTGTGTTGACCAGCCCTTGTATCTTTGGATGCTGCTTGTTGTTGGGAGTGACTGCCTGGACAGAAGACCTACAATACATTGTGCTCAGCCCCTCCTGTGAAACAGAGATATTACTGTGCTGCAAGGCTGACTGAAGCAGGACTTCTGGAATTAACCAAGACCATAAGGATGGTCTTCCATGCCTTCCTTCAAATCTCAAAACAAAAGGAGAACATCATACAAAGCAAAATAAATTTCGTATTTATAAATGTGAAGTATTGCATATTGACCTGAAAAACAACAACAACAAAAAACCCTCAGTGCTTGCTGTGCAGAAATGAGCATGTGAAAAACAGTAGTCAGTAACAGGGAAATGGCTGCGGTAACACTAAGTGAAATGATAATGAGATTTCACCTGTAATACGGGTTTTAGGACCGATTGTCTCGTATTAAGAAAATCATTGCCACACCAGAGGTGAGTAATAGAGGTTAGCTAGAAATTGACAAAACACTAATATGAAAACGGAGAAAAAGATGAGAGTCACTTAGCCAGGGAAATAGGCGCATAAGAAGGAAAATGATTCAAAAATATCTGAAATTGTGAAAGGCAGACAGATTGCTTGCTCTCATTTGTAATGATATAAGAGCAATGGGACTGCATGATAGACCTGAAAAGCAAAGAATAGGAAATTAATAAAACATACTTTTCCAAAAAATGCAGAACCCTTTGCCAGAGAAAGTGAGAAAAACAAAGAAACCGGAAACTAGAAATTTGTAAAAATAGTAAGAATGGGGACTGTCGACAGAGTTAATGGTAATAGAGGTAGCATTAATTGGTGAGGATTGCTAAATTTTCTTACTTAAATCTCCTGTCTCCTGTTAATTTTCAGGCTTAAATCTCCTGCCTAACACTGGGAAGAGACTAAAGGCAGGGACAGATTATCTCATGCTGTCTACCACAGGCTTCTTTAGTCTTCCTCTAAAGCATCTTTTGCTAGCCCCCACTGGAACAGGATATTGGATCTGAATTTGAAATCTGATCAAATTTTTCTGGTCTTGTAATCCTGCCTTATATCTTTCCACTCCCAGATAAACTATTCAAAACTATCTGAGGATCTGTCTCTCAGAAGCATAAAGTTAAAGGAACAAAAGACAAAACAGCCCATACACAAACTTTCCAAATATGATTGATTATTTTATAAGTCAACTGAAAGTCTTCTTATTAGTTTGCTTTTCATTGCAGAAAAAAAGATGGAATTTGAAGATTCTATTCTATAAAGCCCTCTGAAGAACATCACAGTTCTGTGCAATAATCTATAAATGTATTTTCATTGTAGATATCTTTTATTTTATAGCAGCATTTTAATTCCCTTGAGTCATGAATCAAACACCACAGGCAAGATTCATGTGCTGAAGATGAAAAGAAGCAGACAACACCCCCCTGGAGTCCATACTTGATATTCTGCTTCAGACATAGAAATTTCTTTCCAGAATGAAGACAACTTATTTAGAACTATTATGCACAATTATTCTCTCTTTTAAAGTAAAACTGACAGACCAAATTCTTTGTCAGTTCTTGTGAGATGCAATTTTATATATGTGTGTGCATGTGTGTGTGTTTTGAATCACTTTTTGTGATTTTTTTGTGATGTTTTGACTCACTTTTAGAGTGAAATATTTATATTTTCTTAAGTAAAGACGGTTTTACTTCTCCTTCTTCCTTATTTCATCAGATGCAGTTTAGATTAATATATTCAAAATGAGAGGTTTCGCAAATCACTATCAGATGTAGCCTCAGTCAGATTTATTATAATTTCTAACACTTGGTTAAAGAAATTAATGCTTCTGCTAATAGTCCAATGAATAGGTCTATCAGCCCACAAGCATGGTTATTGGAGCTGCCTTGGGACTTTCAGTTCTCAAGCCAGCTGGAAAAGGGGCTATCATACAGAAAATATTCTGAGACTCTGGGAAAAGATATATAGAGTGCACTGTGTCTTTGTGTTCCCCTAGCAGCTGCTTACAGAGTGGTAATGCAATCTCAGAGGAGTCTGCCTGCCATTTCACTTGTAGGGTGACTGCAACTATCACAGCTGTTTCAGTGAGATAAATACAGAGGAAGGGGAGGGTACAGAGTAAGTTAACCTTTCAGTGATATAGCTGGAAAAAGTGTAGAAGTAGATATAGAAAATGCAGAAGCAGAAAAATGCAGAAGGCTTCTGAGTGTACTAGTTGCTGTGGGAAAGAAATCTCTCTTGAAATATACATACTAAATGATGATGTTGTGTGAAATGTGACACGTTTTCAGTGCTTATTTACTCAGAGACACCCTTTTTTGGATGTTTACTTACATGGTGGCTGGAAAGCCATGTGTTCGTGTTGAAAGAAACCAGCACAACCTGAAGAATTCATCTCTGTATTCACAAATTTTTTTTGGAGTAAAATACAAATCAATTCAGGAAAAAAAAAAAAAAGACAACAGCAAACTTAAAAGATACTTTTCAGTTTACATCTTTTTCTGTTTAAATAATCATTGTCTACCCTACAGAAATCCTATGTATTTTGAAACATCAGTGCCTCAGTGAAGTGCTTAATTAACAAATTTATTCATACGGTAAACAAGCTTTCAAAGCCTGTCATTGCTTACCATGGAGAGATGTTTGGATAAAAAAAAAGAAAAAAAGAAGTTGTATAATAAATTCCATGCACTTTGRGGAGCTCTGTTTTATTTATAATAATGTTCTTGCTAGAATGAAGAACTTGGACTACTGTCTGTAACACGTTTTGTTCTCCAACCATGATTCTAATGTATGGTACAAAAAATCAATTAGCAGAAAAATATAAGTTCCTTTCCTTTGCTAGGCAAGGATTGTGTCATTTAAACCAATTCAACATTTTGTGAAAAATCTCTCTCTTGATCTTAGTTTTGGGAGTACATATCATACTCCCCCCCAAGGCATATTTCTTAAATGTCATATTAAAAATATATCATATTGGTGCTTCTGAAGGCCAGTAATGATTTGAAGGGTTTGCTTCATAGCATTACTGTTCATCTGCTATAGAAGTAAACCTCAATAAATGCTCTCCACATACCTCTTCTCAGTATTGCATACCTTGTTGACCTTAATCGTTTGCTCTTCCATCAGAAGAAAGGTGTTTCCTCTGCCTCTTTAAGAGTCTCAAACCTATTGTAAGTACCTGTCAAGGAATAACAAATGAGCAGAAATCCCAAATCAAGAGAATTCTCTCAGTGTACAAGTTCAGATAAAAGACTGGAGAGGGAATTTCTGAATTAAGGAACATTTTGAAACATGCCCTTGCTTCTATATCTTATCTATGTGTGCTGTCCTTTGCATTTGACTCTTTCTAACTGATCTTTTCTTCTCCCTGCCCATAATAACTAAGACTCATTATTTGTAATCCAGAATCAGTGGTTAAACGCTTGTTTCCTCCCGCTCAGGTAGTGCAGGAGAGGACTCAAACACAGACTTACACAAATCTAGAACTGTTGATCATCCAATTTTAATAAAGACATATTACTGAAGTTTCATGTCACGATTGTCCTGATTCCCTGGGAGTAAAAAATAAAATAATAAAAAAAAAAAAAGAAATCTATAAGCACCTTTTTTTTAAGAATTATTTTTTTTACCACCTAATAATTTAAGAGAAATAGAACGGGTTGATCATAGAAGTACATTTTATTAACACTTGCTGGTACTGTCAAAGTGAGTAGGAAACACTTTTGGCAGATGGTGCAAACCTCTTTCCCTCCAAAAAAACCCTAACATGGAAAGCAAAAAAAAAATTAAAGGTCACTTTGTTACCACTCTCTCTTGTGCACCAGATGTCAGAGTATAAGCATAGAGAGCTATTGCTCTTTCTCTAAAACATAGAAGAGACATTTTAAGGTCACAGTAGCAAAAAACAACAGGTAGACATGATCACAGCTGTACAACAGGCTAGAGAAGTTTTCTTTTTCCATCGCAGAGATCTCCAGTGAATAGCCCTTCATTCAAGACAGTTAGGCTTTTCAAGTGTAGCAACTGCTTTGTGATCAATGAATGAGGAGTTGAACGGGGCACTACAAGCATGAGTGGCTGCAGTTAACGAATAGGTAATTTCTGGAGCCAGAAGTGTCAAGTCTACAGACTTCCACTTTAACATAAACGACTGAATTAAAAGTCTGCTTTTTGTCTAAGATATTCAAAGCTAGTCAGTGAAAAAATGTATTACCAGTAGTAAAGAAACTGCACATGCATTTTAATTACAAAATATATTTAACATGTATGTTGCAAAATAAAAGCTCATAAGAGTCTGGACGTTTCAAACCAGTCAAGTATTTTCAAAATAGTGCTGTCAGGCTATCTATCTGGGTTGGATTCTTGGCTGATGTAAATTGCCATCCCTTCAATGAAGTCAACAGCTTTATGCTGACTTAAACCTGTTGGGGATTTGGCCCTATGCCAGATTAATACAAATCACTTTAAGGATTAATTTTGGTTTAYAGGTGTCAAATATAATTTTTGATTCAAGAAGATGGTCATGAGTCTGACAGGTTTTGACAATAAAAGTTAATTACAGGCAACACATGATGAAACAGAAGCATGAACATCTGATTTCTACAAACTCTAGAGGCTGCGTGGTTGTAAATGAAGCACAGTGAGAAATCACTCAGCCAAAATGCACGAGAGAATATCTCAATTATGAAACTAACAACAAAATCATGTCTGTACAGTTTAGTTATCAAAACAAATTAAAAGAGTTTTAACTAAGGCACACCTCCCAGATTATTGTCTTTTAACCTGCAATAGACTGTAAAACCACTAGATATTTTCTGTACTGGTACATTGAAACATTTGTAGTTACTTTGCTTGGAAACTTGACAATAAAAGTGTTTTTTGTTGGTGCAGAAGTTTTCRTTTCACTGAAGTAAGCAGTGGCTAACTACCACCTTTCGTGAAAGGAGAACAGAAAGTGTCCTGTTTTGCATTCCCTATGGTTACATGGGGCTGAAACAGTAGGTACCTATCCCACCAGCTTGTATCTTTTAAGAAAATGGCCTTAGAAGTATTTTTGTAAATTCAGTGTGTGTTTCTCTGTGTTTGTGTGTGTGTGTATGCCCATGGATGTGTATATATACCTGTTATCTGTAGAACTCCTACGGGTTCATGGCACTGCCTGTCAAGGGCAGTCCTAAGCTAATGTAAAACCACAGATTCACCTATTTGGGCTCCCTTTCCACAATTTTTATTATAAAATAAATATATGTCACAGTAATACAGTCTAAAACTGTCTTTATCTCAGCCAAAAAAATGGAATTACGTCAATGCTTAAGGTTAAATCAGCAAAGACAAACCTATATATGACCTCTGATACTTGATTTATTTGACCACAAAGCCAAGCCTCAGGCCTTGAGGGCACCAACAAGCCTCCATTGCCCTGCCCATCCTCACCCAGGGCTTCCCGACAGGCGCTCCCTGCCCATGGGCCCAGGGGCTTAAAGAGAGCCTGATCTGTGTGGTTGGTAGCCCTGTCTCCAGSAGTCCTGGCTTGCTGACTGGATGTCCCAGACTGACCCTGGACCTGACTCTACCTCACCCTGTGTRATGATCCSCAGCCCCTGGCACTGTCCCCACCCTGGCTCTGCTCAGGTGCTGTGGGGCTGTCCCCTGCTTGGTGGGGCAATGCCCTGCCTGGGCCGTGGCCACAGCCTGGCTTCCCTGCGGAGCAGCCCCCTGCTCCCTGACAGCAAGGCAAATGAGACAGTGGGTGTGCAGTGACTGCTCTGCACAATACCGCCCTCTATGTTGGGGGGTGAGAGGAAAAGAGAAAATAACAAAAGCAAAGTTTTATGCGTATTTTTTAGTAGATCTTCAGGGACAGTTCCTTGAATAATCACACAAGATGCCAGGATCTGAGGTCTAAGATCTAAGATCTAATCAAGATACTTTCCAATCTGGAGACTACATCTCTTGTAATACCAGGTTAGGAAGACCAGAACAATGCAGATGTTTTGGGCAGCACTTATTCCTGATGAGTTGTTTCTCCTGTTAGGTCAGAGCAGGCATATTCCCCTTCAATGCCTGTAAAAGACCAGCACCCAGGGCATTCAATATTCTGGTGTCTCTATGATCAGAAATTATAATCTGTATAGTCCAAGCTGTGCAAAAAAAAAAAAAGGTTTTTTAACCATAAACCATTTACGGTTCTGGCTCTTGAAAAAATTTATTTTTGTCAGTTTTCTAAATAATAGGTATWCGGAATGGTGTCCTTACGGATGTCCAGCAGCTGATAAAATGTGGCTCATAATGATAAACCACATCGCACCTACTTCGTCAGAATTGTAGCTAAGAAGGATGTTTCCTCCTGTGATTCAGTTTTTATCACTTATATCCCAAGGCATAAAGTTAACTGCCTCAGTTCTTATCATTTTATGCTAACTGCAGACGATTCGCATTTATGACGATGTCATGCTTACCTATCAAATTTATCAGATTTTTAAAGGTAAACAAAATCCTGTAATTCTATTTATCATCTTGTTTTGCGACTGTTGTGGTTTAACCCCAGCCGGCAACTAAGCCCCACAGAGCTGCTCGCTCACTCCCCCCCCCGGTGGGATGKGGGAGAGAATCAGAAGAGTAAAAGTRAGAAAACTCGTGGGTTGAGATAAAGACAGTTTAATAAGTAAAAGAAAAGCCGCGCACACAAGCAAAGCAGAACTAGGAATTCCTTCACTACTTCCCATCGGCAGGCAGGTGTTCAGCCATCTCCAGGAAAGCAGGGCTCCATCAYGCCTAACGGTTACTTSGGAAGGCAAACRCCATCACTCCAAATGTCCCCCCCTTCCTTCTTCTTCCCCCAGCTTTATATGCTGAGCATGATGTCATATGGTATGGAATATCCCTTTGGTCAGTTGGGRTCAGCTGTCCCGGCTGTGTCCCCTCTCAACATCTTGTGCACCCCCAGCCCACTTGCTGGTGGGGTGGKGTGAGAAGCAGAAAAGGCCTTGACTCTGTGTAAGCACTGCTCAGCAGTAACAAAAATATCCCTTTATGATCAACACTGTTTCCAGCACAAATCCAAAACATARCCCCATCTAGCTACTGTGAAGAAAATTAACTCTAACCCAGCCAAAACCAGCACAGTACCCTACTAACTGAAATAGAAGAGGTATTTTTTTATTCTTTCTTTATCCAAATAAAAAATACCTTATTGAATTAGCCTTCAAATTTCTGTGGAATTTCCTTTCTTGTTTTCTCTCTACATTCGTTGAAAAGGAATAACTACAAAAATATGGTGGGTTTCTTTTATAACCATGGCTTTAGAATTGTTTTTTCTTCATTTATGCTTCCAACCTTGAGATTAATCTTGGTGTGTAAAGGGTCTTAAATAGAGGGTGAATATCAAGTATTTCCCCTCTAATATCCTTTTACATTGCTAAAACACAGTAATATGATCCCACCGTATGTGAGAATCAACCTCTGTGAATCAAATTGGCC
Source organism: Oceanodroma leucorhoa (assembly GCA_030449065.1). Taxonomy (NCBI): domain Eukaryota; kingdom Metazoa; phylum Chordata; class Aves; order Procellariiformes; genus Oceanodroma; species Oceanodroma leucorhoa. The sequence continues at coordinate 11,516,381 of JASVER010000023.1, read as the reverse complement.
ACGACGCATGTAAAAGGCAATTATGTAACATGTACTCATATACCAAAAACACAGAGATCAGAACTTTTTGGTTGCAAAATACCAAAATTATGTACTTCATATAATAATATTAATAAGAACATTGTTAATGCASAAAGCTAGCACATAGTAGTAGGTGTCTCATTCTTTCCATGCAGTGGTCACCAGAGTGGGATAATTGTGACAACGGATCGTACTAAAAATGATCCAAGAAGCTACATTTTTCTCTAAGGAATTATTACTCAACYTATAAAAATTTTCAATTTTCAATTTATTTTTTCATCTACACACTAGATTATTCAATCTATAGAAATYTGGATAAATAATGAAGACAGGTGGAAAGTGTGATGTTTTATGAAGTTAAAATCACAAAAAACCCCAGTATCTCAAAAGCATCTCACTAAATATTATTAGGTTATTCATAAGCATTCAGCATGTGACAGACTAACTTCATGTCCAAAAAAAAAAGTAAAAGAGCTTAAATGGAATCTCGGAAAAAAAAATGTGTCTTCTGAAATTCAGCCATCGCATCACTGGAGTAACATCTCTTAAAATGAGAAAGAAAAGAAAAAAAAAAACATGGAAAAGATTGATAGCTATAGATGAGGCTGTATTCTCTAAGTTACAGTGGCTACATAAATTGTGAATGGCAGAACTACGAATGAATRAAGCAGTTATTGTAACTATAAAAACTACACTACCATTGCAAGACACTCATTTTATTTATTCGTTACGTATGAAGTATAACATTAAGGATAGTTTTTACTGTCTAATAATAGTAAGCAGCATAAAAAAGGAAATACTTGTGAGTAGAAATGTGTCATGAATGCTCATTAGCTCATAAGTGTATTTCTAGAATGATGCACCTAAAATATATTAAGTAAACATTTTCCTGATTCTGCTCAATCTGAAACACTAAGAATAGGTAGGCAAACTGTGTTGAGACATTACATGTTTTGTGTAACCTATTCCTCAAATTATTAGATATAGTCAAGAAAGAAAATAGGTTAAAATTTATGAAAAAGAAAACCTTTATAAAAAGTAAAATATTTCCCTTACAACTTAAGTTATGTTGTTACTGAAGAAAAAAGATACCACTCAAATTCTTTCCCAGGCTTTTAAAAATCTTCCCTTCCTGTGTCATGTGCTCACCTACGTGAATTGTGTCATGGAAATGTAGACGAACAATATCTGAGCTAGTTCAGCAGTGGCCCAGCAGTGGCAAAGGGGAGTGCCACACAGCCTTTGTTGAYATAGTGTTGACATACTTATGTCAGTTATCTTGTCTGTAGAATAACACCTGGCATTTAATGCTGAGATGGCTGAGATGCAAGTAGTGTATCAAGCTCTTGAACCTTCTTTCTTTCTTGTAGGATGCTTTCAACTTCTCCTTCACTGTGCAGGGAAAAAAGTGGTTGATTCTGACAAATAGTCAATTTCTGCTGTTATCAGTAGGATGCGAACAGGTAGGAGCATTCAGCTGTGAAGTTCAACAGCCCATTAAGTTCCTACATGAAATCTAATATTTTAATCTATGTTTTTCATTTTTCTGCTGGAACAAGGAAYACTTTTTGTAGTAAGGCCCCCTATTTTTGTGAAGTTTGTTTACTGCTCATCTTACCTCAAACACCCACTATTGCTAGCATCCCTTGGACTCTTCTGGGTTTTATACAGTGATTAATATTCGTTATTTGCCAATTTGTTATCTGTATAACAGCAGAAATAAATGAAATAATGAATCTACAAAGAGCTTGCAATCTGAATACTTTTTGAGTTGAAGAGAAACAAAAGCACTTGGGACTAACACWGTACCTTAAGTGTTCAAATCCAATGCCCTACTCACTGAATCCATTGACCTTTTAACATACTTCTTCATACTTGCATGCATATGCTTGGTTGAATAGATCTCATAGATCTATTCTCAATAGATCTCTGAATAGCCATAGATCTCTAAATGTCTGGTTATATTGTGTCCCTCAGAGGGAGGGCACAGCACTGAGGGTTTTCATAGGATAGGTAGGCATGTTCACTGTTCTAAATCAGATTGGAGGTGCTTGATTTTATCAGATTATTCAGCATTTTATAATATTTGTACTTTATGTTTTCACAGCAGTTCTATTGACTTCAGTTGCACTCTGAAGCTTCTTGGTAATTTTGCTAATCAGACTGCAGTTGTCTCAAATTAGGTACTCTGTGCCTGACTGAAACTTTGGCTTACATGTCAAGCATTTCAGGAAGCAAATCCATTTGTCAGGAACATTATTTTGTTATTCAGAAGACAGCTGCGAAACCCACTAGAAAACTGAATCATTCCACCCCCATGTAGTGACAGGGTTATATACCAGATACCGTATTTTACACTACCTCATAGGGTAACAGGATCTCCAGTCTGTTGATGACAATTCTCCATGATAATAYGCATTTTAAATWAAAGATCTTTTTTTAAAAAAAAMAAACACTTTAATCTCAAGAATCTGACATTTTTGTTTATTCTTGCCTAAAAACAGTGACAATAGTGCAATATAAGCAAGTACATGCCCATTGAAGCTACCATGAACCAGTGTTCAGCCAASGTATAATTGGAAGTGGACATGAGAACTGGCTAAAAGAATGTGCTATGGGAGAATACTGTCATGGTTGTGATGAGTCTTAAAAGTCTGCCTTGAAAGTTAAGTACGTCTAGTAGATCTTTTGACTTTTTGTCACKTGGCTTGAGAATACATGTTAGTACTCAAGAGCTTAGTGGAGTGACTGAAAGTAATCTCTCAAAGGAAATTCTCAGGTAGAGGTTATATAAAGTTTGACTTCAGGCTTCAAATCTGATGTTTTCTTGTATAGTGCACTCAGCGTTTGCATGCATGTGACAAGACTAAGTCTGAATTTTAAAGTTGTTAAGCATTTTGAGAAAGCATGCTGCCAAAAYCTTTGGTAGTCATGGGTATAGAGGGTTTCAAACAGGTGAAATGTGTGTACATGAAGCAAATTATCACCGAGTTGTGAACACATCAGCATCTCTCTACTCCATTTTATTCTCTGTGTTGGTGATCTCTTCTGTGGGGCAGAACTCAGCTTCCCAGATAGGTAATATGACAGTTTTAATTTATAAGGACTAATTCGAAAAACTGCAAGCATTTTCTACATTCATTTTCTTATTTTTTTTTCCCCCCCCCGGGAGAACCAGGGGCACATAAAACCAGGTACAGAAGAATTGTGAAAGAAATCCTTATACAGTGACCACTGAGTAATATATCCCTTAAGAATCCAGCTATTGCCTTTGTAGACATTACCATCATCACAGACTCYAGCCTCTCACTTAAACTGGGATACAGGGATTTCTGGGGATGGGTAAACTTGGCATAATTTCTATTCTGGTGAAGGCTCTTCCTTATTGATATGTGATTTGATTTTTGACAAGTMGTTCACAAACATCATCAGCAGAAAGTGGATTTTTTATTCTCTGCAGAAACTAAATCGCCTTTTCTATAATTTCCACTCCTATTGAGAATTTCTTTAGTACTTGATTGCTCTAAAATATTTAATGTTATTTTTTAGTCTCTAGAAGATCCTTTCTAGACAGGTAGGATGTCTCTAYTATGCTAACAGGAAACAAATCCCAGAGTGCTAACCAAAAGACTTCAGTGCAATCCAAGTGTGCTAGTTTTAAGTAGGATTATTTTACACGAACCTTTGCTCTTGAAGTTATATCAGAGAATAACTGGCAGTTCTGACAGATGAACCTGGGGCAGTTTCTGCTTGTGACTGCCTACCTCATCTGACTGACTCATCACCTGTCTGTTATGGCAACAGAAGAAAATGATTGTCATGTGTTAGAAGACAATGAAACATTAGGTATGTAGGGAAAATGGTAATTCTTACAGAATAATAGATTTATTTCTTTACTCTTGCACAGATGTCATTAAGATCCATATTTTTATAAGAATCATTTTAGGTGTAGTTTTGTATTGGCAGTCAATTAAACCTGCAACTTAYGTAAATAGGTATCTACATGCTACAATTTGTGCAACTGTATATTCTTGGATTTACCTATAGGCACAAAAGTATGCTTGCAAAAATGAAAAGTACTTAAAATAGTCTGTAGAAATGGAATAATTACACCTACTTTAAAAGGAAAACTCAAGGACTTTAGTGTGTTCAGGCCAGGAGGTGAGGACAGCAGGGGTGGAGAAAAGAAGGATAATCTCCATTTCTAAATAGGGAGACAGCTGTCACAGGAAATTGCAAGTGTAATGGCAAGGATTTTTAACAAGTCTATTAAATCAGAAGAGGTAGCAATCACATATTTTCTAAGTTGTAGATCCCATCTTTTCTATTTTCTAATTGTATAAAAACCTGGTGTCCTGGTTTTGGCTGGGATAGAATTAATTTTCTTTCTAGTAGTTGGTATAGTGCTATGTTTTGGATTTAGTATAAGAAGAATGTTGATAACACACTAATGTTTTTAGTTGTTGCTAGGTAGTCTACGTYCCAAGGACTTTTCAGCTCACATGCTCTGTGAGGTGCACAAGAAGCTGGGAGGGAGCATAGCYGGGACAGCTAGGCCAGCTGGCCAATGGGGTATTCCATACCATATGATGTCATGCTCAGCATATAAGGCTGGGGGAAGAAGAAGGAAGTGGGGGACATTTGGAGTGATGGTGTTTGCCTTCCGAAGTAACCGTTAGGCATGATGGAGCCCTGCTTTCCTGGAGATGGCTGAACACCTGCCTGCTGATGGGGAGTAGTGAATGAATTCCTTGTTTTGCTTTGCTTGCGTGCGTGGCTTTTGCTTTCCCAATTAAACTGTCTTTATCTCAACCCACGAGTTTTCTCACTTTTACCCTTCCGATTCCCTCCCCCATCCCACCCGGGGGAGAGTGAGCGAGCGGCTGTGTGGTGCTTAGTTGCYGGCTGGGCTTAAACCACGACACCTGGGTAGCTAATATGTGCGAAGCTCTAGGATGAGTTTTGAAGAAGTGCTCAGGAAAACATGCAATCAAATGGACAGTTGAAGGAACATATGCAAAAATGGATCCCACAACCTCATKAATTTCTTTCATAACAGAAATTATTTTATGGAAGAAAAATATAAAAGATAACTCTGTTCCAATTCAATATTTGACATAATATTGCACAAGGGAAGTATTAACAAAAATTAAGATCATGCAAATCTAGACATAAAGACTTACAGAGCAGGTGAAAAAGTGGTTCTAGGGAAGATAAAGTTTTGCTCTACTGAAAGAACAATAGGTTTGGAGGAATGTTTTYCATGAAATTATCAAGGATGGAGGTTTGGTGTATTTAATATTCAAAGTGATGAAYAGAAGTAGTAGAAGCTTGCTGAGTAAAAATATAGGTAATGATTTTGGTAGGCAATAGAACTACATCAGAGAATAGGATTATTATCAAATAAGATACAAGTATAAATCTTACAAGTAAGATCAAGTACAGTGAACTGGATCATTTTATATTATGAACTGGAATATAATTTACTGTGTAACATTAGGTTATAGTGTCAGGTTATGTTACTACAGCCTAAAATMACTTTTCTCAACTGTTCTCATTTACAGAGGGAGTAAATGTAAATGTGTCTCTAGTGTAAATGAGAAAGGAATGGAAACTCCTGGATACTATTRACCTTTCATGGGATGTTTATTATACACTGTGGAAATTAGACATAACTTTAGGGGGATTATCAGGTAAACTAATTGTAATAAAGAAATTCTCACTGGCAATATTGTATACAGTTCTGGCTATGTGCGTTCAGTGAAAATTGATTCATACTGAAATATGTGTAGCTTTATATGGATTGAAGTAGAATTCTTTGGAGAGTTTATTTTCTGAAATGGTATGAGAATGTCTTAAAATAAATTTCTTTATTTTTCTTTTGTGTTCTTATTTTGTTGGTAAGTTACATAATTCATTATTTAGGAAAGGTGCTTCAAACATGTAGTGTATTCTCCTGTGTCTGACAATGATTTCATATATGGATGAGCCTCAAGAGCAGCTTGCTTTCCAGATAATTCATGGAGAAAATCCTTATGYTATTTTCCTCTTCAAAATATTTTTCAATGGAGGAAAATACAAAGGTTGATAAAAATTTTAAATGTATTAATTTATTTATTATTAAGAGTGACTGAGTAAAATAGACCCTGAAGCTGAATAAAACTTAAATTTTAGAACTTCCTGGCCAACGAGGAAAAGTAAAGTAAGCCAAGAGTTAAAATTATCCCTCCCAAAAAAACACTATTAAAATGCCATCCCATCCAATACGCTCATTCCATTATCTAATTACACTTCTCAGGGTTGTATCTTATAGTGGCATAAACAGACATACTAGTTCTTCAAGTTCCATCCCATGGTGAAGTAAGTGGCCCTATAATTTATTCCAAGCTTAATTTTACATTGCTATACTGTGTAGTTCCCACTGTTTCTGCTGGTCTGTTCCAGAAATCTCACCATTCAAGTGGCTGCAAATTTTCATCTGAAGTACAGCCTAAATTATTAATGGCCAGCTTGTGCTCATTTGTTCTTACGCCAACATTGTCTTTTAGCTTAAACTACTTTATTCTCGTTCTATTTTTTACTTCTTCTGATACGTCAATGTGGTTTTTTTGTTGGGGTTTTTTATTTGTTTCTTTGGTTGGTTGGTTTGGTTTTGATTTTGGTTTTGGTTTTGGTTTTGGTTTTGGTTTTGCTCTGTAAGGCAAGTTTCTCCAATCTTCTTGTAAAACAGGCTGTGCTGTCTCCTCTTTTGCCAGATGTAAGACAAGACATTCTCTAGTTCTTCAAGTGAATAAAATGTTGACTTTTCTCATCAGGTTGAAAAAATTTCAATAACAGATGTTTTGTAAAAAGGAGACATACAATTAAGTCACTGAACCTAGAGAAAYGTTAACCAATAAGTATTTATTTATACACTTATCATACAGTAAATAGAATGCTTTTGCTTACAACCTGAAAAAAAGTTATCATACGTCAAATGGGAACACTGGCCCTTTATTTTCATGTGTAAACTAGAAAAAACAATCTTTTATTTCCCACTCTGACACTATCTAAGGATATGTGAAGATAGTTACCTTACCTTACCTTACCTTACCTTACCTTACCTTACCTTACCTTACCTTACCTTACCTTACCTTACTTTTATCCTGTTGCTGAGGCCATATTTATGCTGCTGTATTGGATCTTTCCTCATCTCAAGGCCAATTTTTTGTACAATAGACCTCTTAGCTGAAAATGGAAAACAGCTCAGAGAAGGTGCCCCAAATGGTAGCACTCCTTCCTCACTGCAGGCGTAGAGGAACCTTTGTTTTGCCCCAGTCCTGTATAATGCTGTGATGCCCTTGTGCATTTAACTTATCCTGTCCCATGACATCGCCAGCAGCTCTCCATGCCTGTCACATCTGTGCTATGGACAGCCTGTGACATTGTCATGTTGACCTGCTATCCATTTGGATTCCTGGCCAGCGATGCATTTGGAGATTTCGACCTGACCACTAGTGAGACTGAAAATGGCTAGAAGGAGCAGGAGGGATTTCCAGGCAAGTAGGAAAATGAATCACCTGGCTAGAAGAACCTTGTTCCTGACACCTAGGTGCTTTCTGTTTTCTCCCAGATCACTTGGTTTCCTCATCACAAGGATGGTGGCCCCATCACTGGCACCAGCCCCCCCTGCACCTCCACCCCCTGCTTCCCCTTTACCCTTTCATCAAACAATAGTGTCTGAGGACTGACTCACTGTGGTGGTACCATTATAGAAGGTGGGTCCATATGTCTCTCTCTTTTACAACAGGAAAGTCTGTTTGTAATAATTCAAAGATAGGGGCTGTTTTGTATAGCCATTTACAGACTGGGGAGCTCTGAGTGTGGGACCACAGGACTGCCTGCTTCATACGGGTATAACCTCAGGGTGTTTGAAATACTGCAGTCCTTTACTTTTACCTGGCAGTTTAACTGGATGCCTTCAAGTTTAGAAGTGCCGTCACAGATGGGCAAGGTTTTTACACAAGAAATGGCATGAGATTCAGTTCCCAAGTCTGTGTAGACGAAATCTGAAAGTCTTGCAGTCATTAACATTAAGCAGAGACAATGGAGGTACAGAGACAGTTTCAAAACAGAAAATTAAATATGGGTGACTTGTGGCCTATGCTGATGCAATAGCCATTGTATCATACTTGTCTCCTTAATAGTCTTCAGAAAATTAGTCTCTACCCACACACAAAAAAGTACAACTACTATTAAAGCCAAACAAAAAAATATTTTTAATTTCACAGTGTGGTGCTGCACTTTCCCCCTCCCTTGGACCACTCTATGATCTCAAGAATTCCTGTTAGGCCTTAGCCTTTGTGTAACGAGTTGGGCGGTTAATCATCCCTTGACTATACCAGGCACACTTGCATGGCTAATGTGGGGAGTGACACTGACTGTACCAGGAACTCCTGTTGCCTGACCAGGGTAGGGAAAGAGAGCAGGAATAATTCGTCATCCCTGACAGCCTTGAAACATTCCCTACCTGGATCACAGCTCAGGTGGAACAGTACCATTGTTACTGTTCAGCATAATGGCCAGGATGGAAATTTACTGATGACAAAAGCCAATCATCTTGTGACCCTATAAACGGTGGTCCTAACTGAGGCCCTTTGAGCACACTTGGACTGCAGCAGGCTGCACCCAGTATCTCCCTCTGAGTAGGACACCACTCAGAGCTCGCAAAATCTCGAGTTTGTGATATTCAGAGGACTGTCGCCGAAAGCTGACAATGGGACCTGGGCTGAAACATTCCTTGGCCAAAACATTCCTTGAGGCTCAATCCTTCACCCATTGAGAAATGCCAAGGCATTTGACATGAATATTGCATGAGACTCGAGGGGAATTTTTAACAGGCATACTTTTATACATTTATCTATCTTCGTGTCTGTGTGCATGTGTGTGAATTGATTTAGATAACCAATATTAAGCATAATCTGTAATTAAGTGACTGTAGTGATTGTAGTAGACTCTACTAACTCACTTTGTAAATGCTAAATTAGTCAATGATTAAATGTTGCTAAAATCTTGTGATTCACTTTAAACTATGAATGAACCTTAGACTGCTGCTAAACACATATAATCCCTTAGACATAAACCATTGACCAAGTCTGGGACTAAGGGTAGATCCAGCCACACCTAGACTCCTCTCTGAGAAGGAGTTTAGAAAGCAAGGGGGTCTACTCTAAATCTCGTGACTCAACAGGAGGGTCTTCCTTACCCATTTTTGTCCTTAGTCTCTGCATAAATCATTCTAGCTCGATTCTAACTTGATTTTCCTTTGTATGTTTCATCCATGTAGTAGGTGATCGAGTGGACCTTGCCATCGAACTCTGTTAAGTCGCACTTTCATAAATTTCTATTAAAATCACTTTCTGCTAATACCTTTGACAGTGATTCTTTACGTGACCTCTAAGCTACTCATTCGCGACACACAGCATCTCCATTAAACTGCTGTAGTGCAAAACAAATATGCAAGAGAGAGCTTCATCTCAGTGTTAGGGAGAACTCCTATGGATGGCTCTGTGGTCATGAAGAGTTGTGTCTACAGTAGATCTGGTGTGGTTTTCCTTTTGGGTACTGTCAGGAGATCAGTTAATAGGGTTAGTGGGAAAAAATGCRTGGAATGGTATTGCTAAGTTAAACTCACTAAAAACATATTACTGAACTTTCTGTATTGTGAGTACAAGGAAATAATAAAGAAGGTTGCTTATAACACTAACTGCTGTGTTGTAATATAATTTGTTATTTCATGAGTGTCTTTGCCGGGAAGAAARGCTTATTTAATAAGTAATATCACACTGCTTGTCACGTCTTGTTATGCGCATTAGTGTACGGCACATATCTGCAAAAATAAAAAGCATATAACTAGAGTATGCAGACTGAACCTGCAGCTAGTCATCTCTATATTTTGGTACTTAAACTACTGAATTACAAATGAGATCATAGGCAAAAAGTGATGCCTCCATTTTCATTTAACAAGATTCCTTTAGTACCCATGAGATTCATAACAAATTAGATGGTATCTGAAAAGCTAGTATTTGTAATAATAGCCAAGATATTATGAGGATTAGAGGAATTTGAATGAACAATCCCTTAGCTCATAAAAGAAAATGATAAAGGATGAAAGGTAGCATTAACTGTTCAGGGGTCTTGGCTATGTACACCGCTGCAGCTGCACCAAATTAAAAGTCACTGACTTGATCACTTAACTAAATACAAAAAAAAAAACAACCCAACAACACAAAACCAAGAGTCTTAAGGTCTTACAAGCAGGATGTTAATGAAAACAAAGCTATTAATTGTACATTTAAATTTTTGTCATGACACTGGCCTGTGTAAACTGTTCTGTAACAATTTCGCTTCTGTGTATTTTCAGACCAGTTTAGGACTACTATTTTTTTAATGAAGGCTTATGTAAAGCCTCATATGGCTAGTTTGGGGGAATACGTTGGTCACAAAGCAGAGTCTCACAACAGATGTGTTAAATGTTTTGAAAAGTAYAATTAAGCTATGCTGCCAAGTTTTGTACTAACTATTACTTCATCCCACTTCATCAAAAGTAATATCAGTGGCACTTCAAATTAGCTGAAGCATGGAATGGTGACTGAAATGCTGTGCTCTGCTAGCAGAAATAATAATGTATTGCAGCATACTGTATTTAACTTACATTGCCTTTAACTAGAAGAGATCTAGGGACCACTTGTCTCCTTGCCTCAGAGTGATTCAGAGAGCAGCAGAACCCAGGACTTTGTGACTTTTGCATAAAATGGAGTAACTTAAAGGTGATACATTTCTTCCCAGAGGTCAGTGGAAATCTTCCAGTCCAGGACTTCAGTTTGGGCCCTGACACAGTGTTACAGAAATGGTTRTAATTTGATTGTACATAAATATTTATCAGACACTTTAAAAAATCTGTTTTCCATGGTCTGTCTGTAAAGATATCAGCAGAGTGAAGTTCATGGGAGTTTTTCTTTTATAAAGTATGGCATGAAATTACAGAAATGTTCAAAGCCGTAGGAAATACTTGATACTATACTAATATATTAGTAAAATGCCTATACTACCTTGGATATTTATTCCCAGATATAAACACTGGAAAAAAAAATATTTCATAAGTAAAACTTTCTGTTGGCTCAGAAACCATTACCTGTTACAGGGGCTCTGAATTGTCGAATGTATCATGCAGCTGAAAAGACGGTGTATCTCCAAAGAGCACATAAAGTCTGGATAAGCAACAAGACAAATCCTTAACAACAACAACAAAGTAAAATTGTACAAAAAGGAAAGAAGCCATTATGTTTTGTTTGGACAAGACTTCTTCAAAAACGTAGATTTTTAATAGCAGATTATTAACAGCAATTATTTGTTGACCTGTGTCTACTGATGGAAAGAAAAATCAAAATACCAGACACATGCTCTGATAGAATAAACATGTCTTGGATGAATGGATGGATGGATGGATGGATGGATGGATGGATGGATGGGTGGATGGATGGATAGACAGATAGATAGATAGATAGATAGATAGATAGATAGATAGATAGGGGATGGACAAATAGGTGTAGCTGAGAGAGGCAGAGAGAGAGAGAGAGAGGTGCATTACTTATACCTTCTACATGCAATGGTTATGGATTTCATTTCTTTGTGATATTCTACCATCATTACTTGTCACTTCAAAAAAATTTCAAATGTTTACATGTCTTTTTRTTTGAGCGACACCACTCAATAGAGCCTTCTTCCCATGGGTTTCTGGTCAAGAACAACATTCAAGCGTAGAGTCCAATGTCCTAAAAAATGCAACCAACAAAAGAACAAACTGGTGACAGCCAGTCTTTTGTGTCTCCTTTCTGCAAACTTTGATGGGTTTTTCTATTTCATTAACTGAACCTGGCTGAGAGAAGCCTACTGCCCCGTAGTGTTTGCTGCTTTTCTCTTCAGTGACAAGAAGGGACTGGTAAGCCAATGAAGAACCCGGGAAGAATGGCATAATGTTAGTACTGTCTGGCAAACCAAGAAAAAGTTATATGGAGATCACTATTTCTTTCAGCATCATTACACTAACTGTTGAAAAGACAGCTAATGTGTAGGTATAACTTTGTCATGGGTTAACCTTGGTAGGCAGCTCAGCCTCACACAGCCTCTTGCTCACTCCCCCTGCAGTAGGGTGGGGGAATCATAAGAGTAAAAGCAAGAAAAGTTGAGATAAAGACAGTTTAATAGGTAAAGCAAAAGCTGCATGCATAAGCAAAGCAAAATAAGGAATTCATTCACTACTTCCCATGGGCAGGCAGGTGTTCAGCCATCTCCAGGAAAGCAGGGCTCCATCACGCATAATGGTGACTTGGGATGACAAATGCCATAACACCAAATGTCCTTTCCTCCTTCTTCCCCCCAGATTTTATTGCTGAGCATGACATCCTGTGGTATGGAATATCCCTTTGGTCAGTTGGGGTCRGCTGTCCTGGCTGTGTCCCCTCCCAACTTCTTGTGCCCCCCCAGCCTACTTGCTGGTGGGGTGGTGTGAGAAGCAGAAAAGGCCTTGRCTCTGTGTAARCACTGCTCAGCAGTAACTGAAACATCGCTCAGCAGAAACTGAAACGATCTGTGACCAAAACAACATTGTTTTGGTCACAGATCCAAAACATAGCCCCATACTAGCTACTATGAACAAAATTAACTCTATCCCAGCCAAAACCAGTATGTACTTGTATAATATGTATATACRTGCAGGGAGAAGCAGTGAGAGTTATGCAGGTGCTTTTTCTCCACTTTAACCTTCCTTGCACTTGGGCTAGCTGAGATGGGAAGCAAGGCTGTCTATTGAAAGGGCAAAGTACCTATACATATAGTAAGTGATGAAATATTTCTATGATATGATGTTTCATAGAAGAAAGTTTAGGAGGGAACACAAAGCAATACAATGAGCAATTTCCATAATAGAGGGCTAAAGTAATCCTGTTTATATCAACCGTCATAAACTTAGGAAGTCCATTCTGCCTTGTTGCTGCTAGGATATACAGCTTCAAGAGACAGAACTGCATAGAATATTTTTGTCAGTAACACCCTGATGTTCAATATACATTCCAACAGAAATCTACATGCATGTGCTGTTTATAGAGAGTCCTAAATCCATACTTACAAATTACCTAGATGGATCTAGTAATAGAACATGAAATAGTCAAGTGTTTGAAGATTTCATTGCTCAAATGTCATTTGTGGTAACCACATTTGTCAGACTCTGGTTAATGTTGTACAGCTTGTACCTCATTCCTGTGAAGGATCAGTGTATTTAATGATTGGGGAATGTCTTTTATGTGAGGTTGCAGTTGGTAATATAGAGTCCACAGATAAAAAATCTCAAAATGGGCACAAAAGGAAGCACAAAACAGAGCCCCAGTGCTAGAACAGCCCCTCACAACTGTTCACARCCTGCATGATCTCAGACCACAACAACTGGAAGACTAGTTCATTGATTTCATGGATAAAATATTGAAACAGGACAGAAAAAAGTCAACCTACTTTAATCCATTTTGCTCAAGAATGCTATGGGAAGAGTTTTAAGACTCAGCTGAATAGAACTGAGTAGAAACAACATGTGTGAGTGCACATAAGACTTAGGGAGTTTATATGAATAAAATAATTTTCCAACATGTGTTAATAGTATTATACATAGAGAAATATATTCAGAATATTTCCCTAGATAGTCTTTCACAGRTGTGTGCATCTTAAATAATAGAAAGAGATCCAGACTTTTGTTGATAAACATTTTAAGAAAGTAAAATAGAACAAGCATGCATAATTTATAACACATACGAATTATATATTATAATCAGTAAGAATTTCAGAGAAAATGCTAAGGCAGGATAGCAGGGGAGCAGTGAAAGGAATAGAATATAGCCAGTGAAGGCAAGCAAGGAGGAAAGCAAAAATAAATTTGTAGATTATACAAAGCTTGGCTTATATTAGTCCCTGTTYAGTGGGCCACAAATATATTCTGGACTGCAGCTGCAAAACCAGTAAATTTTAGCTGGAAACCACCAAAAAAGTTCATTTCAAGAAAAAAARTTGTTGATTTTCAAAGTTCCTTTTACCTTCTTTATTCTACCTTTTAAAAATACGTTTCTACTTAAAAATGCAAATCCAGTTTTGGTGAAAAGGTCATTGTGTTTTGTTTCTAAAATAAGAAAAAAGGTTTTGACTTTCCAGAAATGAGTGAGTAAATAAATAAATAAATAAGCCCCATGGTTTTAGACAAAACATCTTTGCCAGTTCAACCCTAACTTGGGAACAATTTTACTTCCTCAAAGCTGTATTTTTTTCTTAAAGCTGCATTTTCTTTTCAATACATACCTTATGTAATGGAGGTTGGGCAGAAATGTTCATCTGTATTAATCTTTAAYCCTGTTCTATATTACCTGCCTGGAGTCAGTCCAAAGATTATTACAGCTGACTTCAATGAGCTTTTTGATCAGACCTGAGTTGGGAAGATTCCTGAATCAAGGTCTCTAAGAGCAATATTGTTCAAGGTAGAGAACAAATTATGAAGGTGAAAAATAAAAGGGCAACTGAGGAAAAGGGCTGGTAGACTGGGGAAAAAAATCAAATAAAGAGATCTAAAAAGCTCAAACATGAGAGAAACTAGACTGGAGATGGAAGATTTGCATCTAATAGCAAGATGAATAATTTACTTATTTGGTTTATTTCATGTTTATACAAYGTAAGTGTGGATTTAGTGATTCTTGTGTGCAAGATTTTTTTTAAACGATTAACAATGATTAGGTTTTTCATATTATGAAACAGATTGGTTTACATTAATAATATTCTGAGTCAGGGAATGGTGTTTGCAGATTTCCTCTTCTGTATATACCTGGTACTCAGATTCATAAAAATACCAATATATAATCTAAGCCACGAAGTATCTCTGAAAACAATGACAAGTCTGTGAGCCAGTAATACCTGAATAGTAGGATTTTCTAGGACTGATCCAAAACGTATTAAAGCCTATTCTGCCAAACAGCACAGAATTTGGCTTGAGCTCCAGTAGCATCAAACAGAATGAAATAAGAGAGGATGATTAATTGCAAAGCTACCTCTACAGCTGTTACAGAATGCTATGTAGAAGAGGAGAGACTCTTTGTTTAAAACAATGCAATTCAGATGCAAGGAAAGAAAAATAGCACCTGAGCTACCATTAGTTTATCACTAGACACAATGCATGCACGTAAAGAATTTATAAGTTGTGAATTGTGAAACGAATCAGAAAGTTAAGTGAATACAGCCTTATTTCACAAAAAGGATGGTTTTCAGTGAAGCCTGTGCTTTTACAAGAACATCACATTGTGGTAGTGTTATACTATTTTACTATGAGAACATATAGAACATGTAAATAAGAGTACAGAAAGCTAAGATGTTGTGAATAGTTTATCATGATTATGAAGAGTACAGAAAAGTTGCTTAGAGAACCTCGTGATTTTCAGTACAGCAAAAGGCATTTTTGGATCAAGTCATTTCTCTTCGGTTTATTTAACTAGTTTTCTTATCAACCATCTAGAAGTTATACAGGTGAGAAGGCAATATTTGAATTACTTTAACGATGGACTGTAAAGAAAAAAATCTTTGTTTTGATGAAATTTCATTATCTATGAAGTTACCTGTTATTTCTAGCTATCAGAAAAAAAAAAAATCCTAAGATTCTTCTCACTGTTAGTAGTTTCCAGCACTAAATGGTGCAGTCTTCAGAAGAAGTATATAAAAGCCTATAGGTATTGAAATTATTATTTATTTATTTATTTATTTATTTCATTTTCTTCTATCTCATCCAACCACCATCAAACAAGTTGGGATGTCAGTATATTTTCTGTTGTCAATTTACTCTTAACTGTAGTAAATAAAAAGCAATATATACTTGGAACCCCATTTCTGTCCAGTGTATTATGTTCTTTTGCTTTTACATTTACTTTCTTTCCCACTTTCTTTATGTGCAGTTCATATGTTTCAGGCTGGCCTGGATACAGCAGATTGATATATTTGGCTCTGATTCTAGATAACATTTTATCTTGACTCAAATCCCAAACATATTTAGGAAGGACTGAGGTATTTCCTTAAGGTTAAGTGCATGCTTGTGTCCCCTCCATGAATAGAGATGAACTTAAATGCATTCCTGAATCAAGGCCAAGGGTGCTGAGTGTTTTTTTTTTGGCCTCACTCTGRAAGATTTCAGTGCAATAATTCTCAAAATGTAAAATGTATGCGTGAGCACACACACAAGCAAATGCACACACATGCTGCTGACCTTGATGACCTTCAAATCAGGATCTTAGATGAAACACTTTGAGATATCTTTCTACTCTTATAAACTGTTTTATTCAACAGATTCAACAGACAATGAAAGGACTATTTACAATGTTCTAGATTTTTTCCCAGAGTTGCTCCGTAGAAAGGCAAGAGAGGAAACACTGATGCTGTTACTTTCACAGTGCAGAAAGCAGGATGTACTACTGCATTCATTGAATTTGGTCTCTGCTTCACATAGCTAGGGTATTTCTGAATCAATATGCRAAACTGCTTTCATAAACACATCTCACATAATAAGAAAGCATGAGCACATATTTGGTATTCCAGCTAGGTGAGCTTTAGCAACCAGTGAAAAGAATAGACCAAAGATTCTGCTGAATATTGTTGTCTTGCATATTTATCCAATTCTCTATTTTTATGATAAATACATTCAGAAAATATCCTCTGTCACAATGCAAATACATTTTTTCTCTACAGTATTATCAGCTCAGTATCACAAGTTTAGCCTTTGGACAGATTTATGGAAACTCTAGAATTYGTATTTTTTGTGCCAGAAATGTGTTTCAGGTGGGATATATTTTGTTGCATTTCTGGGGGAAAAGAGATTGAGAATAAATGGAATATGAGCATTATATATTGTTAGAAAGAATTTCTTAAAGAAGTGAAATGCAATTTTATTTATTTAYCTGATCTCTGGATTTACCAGATTTCTTTGGAAAGATTTTGTTTGTTTGTTTGTTTGTTTTTATTTGGGTCTTGTTTTTTGGAGGGAGGGTGTGGAATAGTTCAAAGAAGACTTCCACATTTTTATTTTCACTCTGAACTTGCATTTCTTTTTGCCAGCATATTTTTGTCATTGGAACAATTCACATGATTTGATGTAATTATTATTTACTTGGAAAACTGGAACCAGAGACCTAAAATATAACAGAAATTCATTTGGAGCCAGCAAATGGGCTGAGCTGTGGAGGACACAGACAGCAGCACTCTATACCACAGGGAGCCTGGGCATTCAGTTTTACATATAGTTACAATAATCCAAGCTATTGGGAACAGCATATAGGTAGTGCCCCTTTTCCTTTGTATGAAGCTTCTTAGCAAATTGAAATTGAAATAAGATCATTTTGCACAACAGTGCTATCTAAACCTACAAACCTAGTGAGGAATGCAAGCACAACATTATAGTACCATCACTGTGAGGAAAGAAAACCTGGGCTGGGAGGCGGAGATAGGAATTGGCCAGCACTGTAAAAATATTCCCTTTTWAAATGGCATTTAATCAGCCCTGATTCATGCAGAGGCAGTTGGTCTATCTGGAACACCAAATTTCATGTATTTTTAAAGTGATTGTTGTTGCATTAGCTGAAATTGAAATATATAGTTGAATATTGTTCTGCATGTTCTTCACATACCAGCCCAGTATTAATACTCTTGATAAAATTAATATAAATTTTGTATATTACATACTATCATGTGAAACTAAATTACATAAGGTTAATACAATCATGCCAGAAATTTAGGGTTTTGAACAAAAGCAATATGATTTGACAAAAATATCTTACCTGCACAAACTTATGTTTCACTATAAATCTCTGTCAACTGGCATGGGCAAAAAAAMCCCAACAAAAACAAACAAAAACAACCTAGAGGATGAGGATAATCTGTGTCTTTCTGAAAGCAAATGAGGAATGATTTGAAATTCCACCTTTACTCAGTATTTTGACAATGACARCAATCTGTTGGCTTTGGTCCCCTAAATATAAACCTCATTTGTTTAATCCAAGTTTATTTAACAAACACAAAGCATGTGCAAACTCTAACATAGGCTGTTTCTTTTTAGAATAAAGTAACAGATCATGTAAAGATTTTTCATTAATCTAGTATGTCTTATCCATTAAATAATAATTAAAAAGGGAAAAAAATCTCCTTTTGTTCTCAATAGAGAGCAAAAGGAATTGGTCTTGATGCTGTAGACAAAGGAATAAATATTTAGAACTTGTCATGACCTTTTTTGTATCTCTACTGTATTAGAGCCTACTGTTCAGCAGAAAAATATGCTTTTTAATGCCCAGCATAAATTTATTAGGTACTATGAGATSTGCTCCACCATCGCAAGCCAAAAATAACACATTCATAATGTCAGATACTCAAGTGATTCTGCAGTCTCAGAGGATCTTTCTTATTGCACCTTGGCAAGTGAAAGATTTACAAGCACAACAGAAATGGTCTTTAAAAATCTCAGGTATTAATGACAGTTTTCTGATAATAGCTTTATTGCCTTCTATTAAGAACTTTATTACATCAGTCTAATACAATACTACTATATTACTGCTATAATACAATATGATGAATGAGTGCTACCTCTCCCATATTGCATTAACACCATATTAAGTCAATCGAATGCAGTCATAGCTTAGTATGATGGATGGGATGCACATTAYTGTCAGGAATTATGTATGAAAAAGAAAAGTCCATAATTCCTATATTTTCTCACATTTGTTCTATTGAAGATAGTTATRCGTAGTTCCCTCAAAATTTCTAACCGATTGGTTTTTACAGTTCTTTGCATTTATAAAAGCAGTCTATAAAAAATAAATGTCAAAGTCTTCATTTAGAAGTAAGTAGCTGAGAGTTAATGGGATTTTCTTCATGTTGTTGGGCAGGTTAATTGCAGTGTTGTGAACAGAACTTGTACTTCTGAACTCGCTGGCTACTGACCTAGTGYCGTGGTTTAACCCCAGCCAGCAACTAAGCACCACACAGCCCCTCACCCCCTGTGGGATGGGGGAGAGAATCGGAAGAGTAAAAGTGAGAAAGCCCATGGGCTGAGATAAAGACAGTTTAATAGGGAAAGCAAAAGCCACGCACRCAAGCAAAGTAAAGCAAGGAATTCATTCACTGCTTCCCATCGGCAGGCAGGTGTTCAGCCATCTCCAGGAAAGCAGGGCTCCATCACACATAGCGGTTACTTGGGAAGACAAATGCCATCACTACAAATGTTCCCTCCTTCCTTCTTCCTCCCCCAGCTTTATATACTGAGTATGGTGTCATATGGTATGGAATATCCCTTTGGTCAGTTGGGGTCAGCTGTCCCGGCTGTGTCCCCTCCCAGTTTCTTGTGCACCCCCAGCCTGCTCACTGGTGGGGTGGGGTGAGAAGCAGAAAAGGCCTTGACTTTGTGTAAGCACTGCTCAGCAGTAGCTAAAACATCCCTGTGTTATCAACACTGTTTTCAGCACAAATCCAAAACATAGCCCCATACTAGCTACTGTAAAGAAAATTAATTCTATCCCAGCCAAAACCAGCACACCTAGGTATTCGTGTTATTGGCTGAAAGAAGTATCCCACTGAAGTTACTGAGATAAAAAATGTGAGATTTATTTTTTTAGCATCGTCCTCCTTCATGTTTTTTTTCCACCTCATAAGCAGGCAGCATCATACAGAGGTACTTTAATTAAGTCAGGAAGACTAATTCATATCCAGAGAGATCAGCAATGTGCTTTTCCCAGGTTATTATGGCATTATGTCATACACTAGAACGCAGTATTGTGCTCTGTAGGTATATTTTTTCTCCAATATCTGAAAGCAATGAATATTTGTAAAGCTTGGCATTTGCATAAAGGACACAGAGGCCATTTGTGCAGTATGATAGTGATAAAAATGTGACAGTGATAAACTTTAAGACTAAGGGCTAAGATATTACAGGGGAAAAATGTATATTCAGTTGGATGGAGAGGTTACCTTTCATGGCTCTCAGTAACACTACAGTGAATGAGCTTCTGCATATTATGGTGATTAAAAAGCAATTTCAGAAACAGTTCTGGACTTTGTGAAGCTGTAGTAGATACTAATGTGTCTGCTTAATTTTAAATGCATAGCTTCATAGGAGCATTTATATACTTCAGGGTAGTATCCCATTTACACAGTCTACTGAAATTAGCACCGCAGTGAAAAAAGTTAGATAAAATATAGACAATTATTTACATTAAGGTACAAGTTATTAATTATATTTGATATATACTGTTATTTTTTACACTGGAATTAAGCATTTGCTCAAAAAGCAGATTTCAAAATTACACATGCAGCATTTGTAGAATCTAGAGCTGAAGGTGTTTATATCCTTGAGAATGTACATTTATATCATTCTGGAACAGTTAGCTGACTACAAAAACATCTTATCAATCAGCTGATCAAAACTAGCAGACACCAAATATTGAGAAATAATGATAGRAATAAATATTTACACGTAGAAAAGACAGCAAGAGTTTCAAACACATTGACTTCATTCAGCCAAGAATTTGGCATTTGCTCAGTGTTCAGCATCAACATTAAACCCTTTCAAAATTGTAAAGATTTAAGACCATACTTAATTGCTTTGCTGAATCAACCCATGTTTTCAATTATTTGATATTAAACATCTCAGTATTCAATCTCGAATCATTTAAAAAAGTCAAAATGATTGGCTGGTTATGTATAATGAAAAAATTCAGAGAAATTATGTATATTATAAACAAGGAAAAACTTCCAAATGTACCAACTAAATTACTCATTATAGAGTATGCTTTTCACTGTTATGTGAAAGAAGGAAATTTGTCACATGAGATTTTGAAATTTCCAAGAATGGAAAAAGGATCATTTTTAGAAATCGTAGTATGTTGTTTTTGCCATTAAAATCAACTTTAACTGTTAGATTTTTATACTTTTGATAATTACCTCAAACAAGACATAGCAAGGTCTAGATTTTATGCAAACCAGCAACTATGAAGCTTTCAAAATGAGACCTCTTAGAGAATAATTTTCATTTATTTTACAAAATGTTATTTTGTTGTCATTATACATTCCTCCATTAAGTATTCTCCCACTGCTTTTTTGCAGCTAGTATTTAACCTCATATGACTACGAGTTGATAATTATTACAAATTATATAGAAAATGGTTTAACTATGATTTTTATTTAGTGGGAAGAACTAGTGGATAGTGAATACCAAAAGACAGAAATTATTTTTGTGAAAAGTAGACCTTTCCTGGGAGACAGTATAAGATGGAGATACAGCCCTGATCACAGCACTGCATTCCATTTTCAGGGTTACTTTTCTGAAAAGTACATTGAAAGGCAGGTTAAAAAACAAAACCACAGCAAAGAAATTCCTACCAGAACAAAACACTTTCTGTAATGAACTGTTCTCCCTCCACAGCAAAGAAATTCCTACCAGAACAAAACACTTTCTGTAATGAACTGTTCTCCCTTTGGAGAGGGATTCAGAGTAAGAATGCATTCAAAATTTTAAAGACATCAGCTACTTCAGTAAATGCACTGCTGACAGGCACTTAGATATAAGATTTAAGAATATATATAGTCAACAGGGTAGTAATGAAGCAAATGACATTATATTTCAGGCCATACCAGTTCACTGAAGCCTGTAGACGTCCATCTGCAACTACACTTATCTTCATAAGAAATCTTGTGCTCTTTTTAATCTCAGATTGTCAATTTTCTGTCAGTGACAAAATAAGCATAGACAAGTAAGCAGTACGGGAAATAAATGTTCTCTGAATTTGTGATGTTGAAACTTAAAGACTAACATCAGTACCAGAAAAACTGCCAGTAACAACCTGTGTCCAGGTCTTCTACTGATAAGCTTACTCTTGGAGTAGCCTATTGTATTTCTAGGCACTCTTTTATTTTGACAGTAGGTAAAAAGGGAATAAATATATTGTAGTTMGCTTTAAAAAACTATAAGCAGATTTTTTAAAATCATTACTGTATGTAGAAAAAAAATAGAATAGAAGGATGAGAGAAAGRAGAACAATTTCAGTTACACAGATGTAGTCACTAGCTTTTTTGAAACCATAGTAAAATTGTKTCATGCCTGGATCTCCTGATCTGTGTATAATTATTAATCTAATTCTGTTCTGTGTAGATTCTCAGTGYATGCACTGGGAATTAACACCTTGAATATCAGTAATTGATGTGAGAATACTTTTCTCACACATTTTCAGTGTAGCAGGAATGATATTGCAGGGAGATATTAGCAACTAGACCATAGCACAATTTATTGTTATTTTTAAACCTAGTCCTAGTGTTAGTAGTTTTAATAGCCTTTCTCTTTTAAATCAGCAAATAATTCAAGTTAGAACATGATTTAGATCCTTCCTGATATTTCAGCAAGAATCTTATTTCCCAGTTTGAAATGGTTTAACAAAATTATCTGAGCAATGGCTCTGACAGACTGACCATGACATGTCACAGACAAGAATGAAGTCATTTTACCTTATAATGTATTTATTATATCAAGGTACTAATAATTAACTAACAAACATGTTTATTATTTTTGAAAGCCTGATTTATGAGACTGGAGACATTTAACAGTTTTGGAAAGAGGGGATTCACATTCTCTGGGAATCAGCCCTCTGACAATATTAGGACAGGCTTCAACAACCACCTATTTTTTTAAAAATCTCTTTGTTCTTCTCTATAAGCAATCTCAGAAAGATGCCAGCATTGGAGAATGCTGGTGTGTCCACAGACAAACAAAGTTTAAAAAATTTGGTTTAAATGTTCATTAACTATATTCATATTAATGATGTACAGTATTATATGAATCTTTTACAGCTCTGATGTGTGCAACAAGTAATAACACTGAAAAGAACCTACTAAAACTTCAGGATAAAATTCACTGGGGATTCAAATGAGCATGGGTTTGACCTCCAATTTATTGAATTCCTTCTTTTGGCAGWTGTGTTGTAGGAGGCTGGAATCTGTCCCTCAAGCGACCATGTCAGGACAGGGCAGGCTTTTTGCAAACTATCTCTAAGAATCCTTCCTTTTCTCCTGGGAAACCCAGGGAAAGTGACTTCGCTCCCTGCAGGTGACTTCATCACCGCAGGAGATGCTCCTTCCCCATGTTTGACGTCTTCACTTCATGGAAGTGCTGGTGTTCCATTTTCTCACACGCACAGCAGCTCAGCATGGACACTCCTTGCCTACTAGCGTAAGAGACAAGCAGCACTGCAGGAAAGGAGAGGACAGCGTCCAGTCCCTTTCCACCTGCTCCCCCTATTCCTGGATCACAAAAGCTGTGAAGGAAACTCTGGGGAAGGGATGGAGGCAGTTCTGGAGTCAAAGCAGGGTTAGACAACAGAAAGTTGTACACTTGACTAATGCCAGTGCTTRAAACCTATGGTAATGTTCAGTGTCACGCATATTTAGAATCATAGTAGCACTGTGGTAGAGTGATGTTACACCACAAATCTACACAGAGAAAATGAATAGATATACTATGGGAATATTCCCACTGCTGAATCAGAAGCCTTCTATGTCCCAAGGATGCAGAAAACTAATAGCTCAGAAAAGAAATGGTGCCACTTTTCTCATCTACGTTAGTCTGCAGTTTCAGAGGGACTTCTACTGACATAGTTAGCCTTATAAGAAAAGGACGGACCTGTCATTGATTGTGTGATCTTCCAGTGAGATAATGAAGTGTAAAAGTGAATTAAAGGCAAATTGATATGAGTAGTAACCATCCTGTCCCTTCCAATAGTACACGGACACATGCTTCATAAACATGTAGCTTGCTCACTTCAGCTGTGTTAAAATTCAGAGTGTATTTCACTTGCTATCATGCAGATTTCATTGGCATCCTTCAGAAATGGTGTTGGAAGGGTCATACAATGTTTTTCAAAAGCAACGTGATTCTGTAGTGCATTCGTGTGGTGAGGTCTTATCATAAACACACTTTTAAGGTCCAACATTATTGCTTAATATTTTGGGGAGGATACTGAATAGAAAATAAACTTAYCTTTGTTTTTTTACTTCTACTTATGAAAAATAACTAAAGGAATTTTTTTTTGAACTTTTTTTCTGTGAATCTGCACTGAAGGTTCTATATCATTCTTTTCAAAGCTGAGTTAATTTTCCCTAAAAAGCATTGCATCTATAAGGTTTTAAATTTTCCTTTATTTGAAATAAAGAACATGAAGGYTAAGATCTACTTTAACACTCTATGCAGATACTTAGGAGTGCAGGAAAATATAAAAAGCAAGTCCCTCAACCTCACAGCTTTCATAAGAACGGTATTCTAAAAAATTATATTATAGTGTCTGAGCTGGTTATGTCATCCTGGTTAAAATTTGTACAAGATTCATTTATTCTAAGAAATACGCTGATTGTCCTTTTGGCAGAGTATGCCAAATTCAATGAAGCTAGTTTAAAGATGAATAAATTTTACCCCTTGCAGCAGCTTTGCATCTTGCATCCTTAAGGGCTGTTCAACCTGAAGATGGGCAAGGGGCTTTGCTGCTGCCTATTCTCTCCAGAGATTTGTGCTGTGACGAGGCAGCTGTAAAATTTGCTAAGTGTTTTACAAAAGTTGTACCTGTAGAGAGTGTGAAGGAATGCTGTAGATCTCCTGAATGTCACTATAAGAGCTCTTCTCCCGAGGTTGCCTCCCTCTTTGAGGGTTGTGTGAGTTACACTCTGAAAGGCAGTGCAGTTTCTCTCCATTAGGAATATAGCTGGGACTGAATTTAGGTAAAGCTTTTGCTGTACTCAGTTTTCGCTGAATTACCTCGTATAATTTGATTCCTGATCGAGCTGTGACAATTTGGCCTTGGAAATGCAGGAGAAATGTCTTTTTAAACTCTTTAGTTGAATGCGTGTCTCTTTGGAATATTGCCAGTTTTAAGATGTACTTGTAATTATTCTCTGGCATTTAAATCCATTTGGCTCACTCTCTTTTATTCTTGTGAAATTCTTTTCAATCTGAAACATGGTCTATGAGGTCTTCTTTTCAGTGAAATCCTGTGATCAGAGTTAATTGTCAGTAACAGCTATTTTAAAGACCCACCAATGACACATGAAAAACTTCAAAAATAATTAAATTTCGAGCTACTTTAGAACATATACATTACATTTTGTGCAATTCTCTTCCCTTGTTTATTATGAAGAACATTTGCATGTAAACAAAATCTATGCTCATCTGTTGCTTCTCACCTTAAGACGTAATCTTCAATTTGAAGCCTTACGATTATAATAGCTTCCTTTGACATGTTTATTATGTCACAAAGGTAGGTTTATATATTCAAGCTGAGAATAAGGAAAAAAGAACAGATGAACCCTTAAACAYCACAGATCCTGTTGATAAGCGAATATGCCTAGCAGTGGAAAAGGACAAGAGAGAAGACACAAAGGAACTGACATAAAAAGAAAATAATTTCAAACAATACTTGCTTTCCAATATTTTCAAGGGAAAGTCAACAAATTATCAAAATACAGGGATGCAGTATATATGAGCTGTGAGAATGGTCAATGAATAATACTATACAATGATTTTATAATTAATTTCAAATTATCCTGAAAATGTATTTGAATTCTGTGTAGAAAATCTTTTCTACATTTTCTACATTTCTACATTGAAGGCATTGTTTTAGTGGTGCAATGCAGCAGGTAACTGACTTTCCAAAACCACCCCCTGTAACCCTTAAGAAAAACAAGACAAACCAAACCAAACCAACAGACAAAAAACCCCACAGCAAAGCTACCCAACAACTTTTCAGAAGGAAAGATAAATAACRTGATTACTCAAACTGGCATTTCATCGAGGAATCTTGACTGACACTGTTGAGTAAAAAGGACTAAACCATGATGCATGGGCTTATAAAAATAATCATACCRCTTCATTATAAAAAACCACCACATAGTAGYATTTAAAACATATTATACAGATGTTTGTGTGTTTTCTTCTGATTTTGGAGAACAGTTATGACTTTAAGGTTTCACACTAAACTATTCCCTCTAAAAAATGACGTTGTATGGACTGTAATATTATATAGAAGTTTTCTTCCCCRCCATAGCCTGATTTCATTGTGATTGTTGTATTGATTTTTCCTCCATTTCAAAGCCAGCCTGAATTAGCCACTGTTATTAGATAAAAGCAATTTTGTCATCCATCTGGAACCCTTACATTCTACATTTTTACTGTAAAAAGTTCTTGTAGGAAAATAATGAGAAGCATGTTCTTACTGCTCTATGCATTTGACATTTAGGTCCATTGTTTTTTTCTTTTATCCTCATAAGAAAGTGGATACAGATACTTAGATGGTTTGGGATATCCAGATGACATTCACAGTGCTGAGAAAAAGGGACAAGAGACCTAGTGGTGTTCTTATGTCCTGTACGCAAGTTGCTGGGACACTCTCTTACCTAGTGGTATCTTTTTCTTCTGTGRTTTGGTACAGGGATAGAAAATGAGTTCTCTGAGCTTTCAGAAAATTTATACTAGGCTATATGGTATAGAGCAATAGCTTTTTTCATTGGAGCCATTCTATATTTAAATGTTAGACTACTTACATTTTACTTCATTCAAAGAAAGTAAATGTCTCCATAACCTAGGCTTTSTAGCCTTATACTTCTGACATTAAATATCTAGTCATCTTTTAAAAAGTGATGTGTGTTTATCAGAAAACATGAGAAGTAAGGGACCTGCTGCCACATCGGATTCAATAACCCCATGGATATATTACCCTTCTCCTGGGATAGCTAGTGAGAAACACTTTTTTAATTCCTTTAAGTCACGACATTCGTTTTGATAATTCTAACATTTTTCTGTATTTTTTATTTAGGAAAAAATAATATTATTGTCGTTATTAAAAACAAGTAGTGATGATAATGATGGTAATTATCTGGTGCTACTAAAACAATAATTTGATTTGACGGGACTGAACTCAAATATCCTTGTATCAAAGGGAGTGAAAGGTTTGTGATCTAATCCTTAATGAGTTTTTTGAAGTGTATTTATTGTAAAATGATTTAATTTCACAGTCTTGTACTTTAAAGAATCTAATGGAACAACTTATCAAGAACACTACAAAGGTGGTAGTCTTATCCGTCAGCTGATCTGCACTGTTAAATTTTAACAGTGAGAAAGAGAATTACRTCTATATTATGTATTTTATACATGTATAAAGAAAATGAAATGTTCTTTTGGAACATTATTCCATGTAATATATTTTTATGAAAACTAGTTGCAATTTTAATTAGCTTGTATCCCCTTGAGATCTGAAAACACTAAAGAGTTACATTCAGGAAAAGATGTTTTGGTTTTCATTAAAATATAACAATATCTTTAATGTTTCTTGATCCTTTTCACATTCAAAGACTAACAATAACAAATTAGGAAACAGTACAAGTTTTTTTATTCTGGGATGTCATATTAGAAACAGAAAAGAGTTTTGTCTATGAGAACAGTTATTGTGTATAAAAGGTAAGTACCATGCTTCATTGACAATGCAAAGGTTTTAGACCATTCTGTTGAAAAATAATTAAACATTCTGTCCATTAAAAAAAAAAAAAAAATCCAACCACCTTCTCAGAAAAAAGGAAAATTTCAAAAGTTAAGGTAGTAGATGTTATTCCTAAAGATAGGTGCATGATTATATACCTTTTCAAAACAGTCTCTCTACTAGGGAAGAAACAATTTTACTCTTTTGTACAGATGGAGGGCAAAGTGCAGTCGACCCAAGTTGAAACACTGGAGTTTGTAGGCACTGCTGCAGTTAAACAAACAAACAAACAAACCCCCAGTAAATAAATGTATGTGTTGRGTATTTGTTCTCTGTGTTTCTAAGGACGATATTTCAATTTCTGGCATCAACAGAATTCRTATTCTGTAGAAATATCTGCAGACTAGTATGCAAAGTCTCGTGCTTGTCTCCAGCTATTTTATAGGTAGTGGCATGTAAAATTTCATTTAAATGTTGAGTARCTGTGCTTCAGACCAGGGTCCTGTATATCTCTCTCTTTGGGTGAGAGAGAGTTTCACAGGTTGGTTTAGTCTCTGTGCTGAGCTTAGCAACTAACTGGCACCAACTAAGTAAATACAATGACTCATTCCTATGTTAAAATAATAAAGTTCTTATGCAATTCTAAACTCTGTGACAAGCCAAAGACCATTACAGATGTAATCTGTTTTATTTATAGTTTATTATGAACTGTATATTCTGTTCCCTTTAAAATGATGTGACTGGATATCAGAAGTAATAGGCAAAACCTGTATGTTGGCCTTCTCCTTGTTGCTGGTCTCTGGGTCACCCTTTTATTTCTGTTCTATAGTTTCTGGTTACTTCGATTTTTCTGTATTTTAAAAAATCTTTGTTCTAGTTTTTGCTGACATCAAAACTAGCTTCAAGGTGTAAAAGCCCTGTTGGTGTATGTTCACTAAAAGGAAAAGATCTATCCAGTCCCCTCACAAAGCCCTAAAGAGTTGGGGCACTGACACTGTATGCTGAGACACAATTTTCTAATCTCTGTATGCTTGCAGCTTGGTAAGGTGGTTGCTGATTAATTTATTTATAATAACCTGGATAGACTGACAAATAGGACATTCAAGATTTGCTTACTAAGATACAAAAAGAAAACCAAACAACAACCAAAAAGAAAAGGAAAAAAGAAAAAAAAAAGAACAAGAAGAAAAGCATTGCCATATATGAACTATTCTTCATTCTAAGGAAACAAATAATAAGAATTATAGCATTCCATCATCCAGGGAAAAGTGTATAATGAAAATGAAGATTGTAGAAAATATGGAGCATGTGGGAAAAATAGCAATACTTCAAACTGACAAACTTCTGTCTTGTGTAAAAATTACAAATAATTAGATTTCTCTAATCTAATAGAGTACAGTTTTCTCACYATTTTTAAAACAATTTGTTTTGTATAGACTATAGTTTAATACAGGATAGATGCTTTTATATAGCTAGGYTATCTATTCTACCATTCCACCTTTCACTTGATTTTTAAGATAATGAAAATATGCCTCCAAATTGTGCAGGCACTCATCCCACAGATTGCTATGTTATTACTAACTATAGCCACTGGCTTTGGAGATCTGACTGAGAAAACCTTCATTTTTACCACTTTTATTGACTATCTTGATAGTCTTGTTTGGAACCAGCTTGCAACAGATGAATATCCTTTACTGTACACTCTAAACAGGGAGAAGATTTGAAAACATAAGATTATGGGATGAAGAACAGAGACAGACCTATGTCTATGTTGATAAATATCAGAAAAAAAAGACAATGCCGAAGATTAATACAATTAAAAATAACAACACTATGCCATTATTTCAAAATTTTACACACTAATTTATGATTTTCATTTATCATACAATTGTACAATTTTTTTCATTTTTCATAGAATTGTATGATTTTTTTTTCATTTTTCATATAATTGTATGTCTTTTTCAACTAAGAAAATCACCCAAACATTTACCTGTTTTCCACTCCTTACTGTATCTGTGAGTGTCATGTATGCATACGCACTCTTCGATGTCTCTCACTTTATTGTTCAATTGCATTGAATAAGAAAGCTGGTGACAGATCAGCCTGGACTGATCTCCCATTTATATTAGGAAGTATGGAGTTTGATATGGACTTATGGAATAGTCTGCCGTATTGCAAAAATGAGGAAATCTCTGCTTACAGAAGCAGGGACTGGCCATTTTGGCACACTATGAGACACTAAAATAATGTAAGTGTCATCCCCAGGCAGGATTTGAAAAGTCACCTTAAACAACCAGCCAAATAAAAGAAACAATTATTTAATTGAGGGTTCTTTTCCTTAGCGTCATTAGAAGTTTTGGCATTTTGTGAAAGGGAGTCTCATAGGCCCAACGATATGCTAAAGAGGGTGCCCTTCTGGAAGGAGGGTGAATGTGTAGGTGAGTTGTCCTATTCCATAGGAGTGTGTCCCTACATTAATTTATGGTTATAATCTGTATGTGTCATCTATGAATTTGCTTCAAATTAATATTACCTTTCTTTTTTCCTCTTGTTCTATTAAATAAAGCATAATATGGCAGAAGAACATTTGCCATGTGGATATGAAAGGTTATCTTTTCATGTCCATCTCGGGTTAAGATTTTGGTTCTAAATTGTAACATGCTAAAAGATCTTGAACATCTAAGACAAAACTATTTTCTCTGAGTAACACCACAACAAAACCTATACTCCCACCCAATGMTCCATGTAAGCCTGAGATACAGAGACATCAACACAGATGGTTTTCAGCCAAGGGCTTGTAAATACAGAACATATTTCTCATGACTGAGTTGAGTCTGACTGAGCCAAAGTCCAATATCTTCCAGGTATTTGGTAATTCCTTTCAAAATAATGTTCCACTTTTTTTTTTTTTTTTCTTTCACATTCACACTGAACAAAAGGTCAACTAAGTTTTGTGATTTTGTTTAGTACCCAGGAATCCCTCATATATGACTAGGGAACCTAGCTGTTATATTATTTAATTAATCATGATAATTGTTGCTTATCCCCAATGGACAGAAATTTCAGAGAAAACAAAGTCTAGAATCTGGCTTTTGGCTGGGTCATGATACATCCTGTGAGACATACCAGCAGGTACTATGCTTTTGCCTTTTCCGAGAGATACATTTTATGATGTATACATAATGAAATTCTGCAGTTTTCTTTCCAAAAGTCTTCCTTCTTAATTGGCTTACATCATACACATTACTGAAATCTTTATATAAAATTAAAAATAATTACTAATCACTTAAACTGAACAATGCTTTGACTTGCAATCAACAATTGTATATTTTACCAGCAAAATCTTGATAAACTTCTGAACTTTGCAGTGACATTTGTATGTGTATTTTGTCGCATTATTCCTTATAAATGTATATGAATGCACACTATATTTGTAGACTTGTACTCCAGTAATGGAGCGTTATAGATCCCCACAACATTCTCTGAATACTGGAGTATATGTGCTCTCAATTAAAAAAACTAATCAAATGAACAAACAAGAAACAAAAGAAAAAAAAAATTGACAAACAGTTATATATTGATTGCATACATATCTAAGAAGAACATAGTTTCTTTTTTCTTTGAAAATATGAAATWAAAAATATTAWTTATATTTAGAAAAGGTATTCTTGTTTTCAATGGGAAATTGATATTATTTATTTAAAGTTTAAAAATCCCAGAATTTTTAATAAGATATTTGGTAGGATATTTGGGCATARTGATTTCATATTAGATTCATTTTGAAGCACCAATTAAACCTTGGATGTTGAAAAATGTTTTATTAAATTTTCATATATGTACTGCATGAACACATACTTATTTTCAGTAGAAAAGAGAAATTTTAATCAGATAAAATTAAATTGTCCATTGAGGCATTTTGATAAATACAAAGTTGAAACTAGTTATGTTTCATGAATAAATAAATACTGCTAGGAGCTGGGAAAGTGGAAACTCAAACTCAAGTACTGTTGTGTAGTCTTATTTTATATCTATTTTAAGAATAGATAAGCCAGCTTGAAGGAGCAATAGTTTAATCGTAAGTTCTTAATGATAAGTAATATATTCCTTATTCAGAGCTGAAAACATTTTGAAAGTTCTTGATACTATGTGGATTCCAGCCATAAATGGAATTCAAATTTTCCTTACTACTGCATATAATAAAAAAAAAAATTCATAAAACTTGTTTTCCAAGTAGTTTAACTTAAAATCAGAGGATTGTATTATATTCAGCATTATCTTCCACTTTGGTTAATACAGTACTATTAAACGGTTCATTTCATTCAGTCTCTTAATTGATATAAAATGTCRTTTTTCAGTCTGTCTGTGCCAATGCCTGTCTTTTATAGAGCAGGGGAAGGAGTGGAGTTTTGAGTAACAGAGAAGAGGCAGGGGCTGCTGATGCATTAGGAACCAACAGGGAAATACCTGTGAAACACCACAAAGAAATTAGGGCACGTTCCTCTACTAAGGTGCCATGGTTGATAGCCCAGCTGAAGTGCCTCTATGCCAATACGTGCAGCATGGTTAACAAACAGGAGGAGSTGGAAGCCACTGTGCAGCTAGAAAGCTACGATCTMAGCACCATCACTGAAARATGGTGGGACAAACCTGTGGTGAGTTGACCTTGGCTGGCCACGAGGTGCCCACCAAGCTACTCTATCACCCCCTCTCCATCAACAGGACAGGAGGAGAAAAGGTCATGGGCTGAGATAAGGACAGGGAGATCACTCAGTGGTTACCATCACAGGCAAAACAGACTTGACTTTGGGAAATTAATTTAATTTATTGCCAATTAAACAGAGCAGAATAATGACAAATAAGAACTAATCTAAAATTACCTTCCCCCCACCGCTTCCTTCTTCCCAGGATCAACTTTACTCCCAATTATTCTACCTTCTACCCCCAAAGTGGCACAGGGGGAAGGGGATGGGGAATGAGGAGTGTGGTCAGTTCATAACATTTCATCTCTGCTGATCCCTCTTCCTCATGTTCTTCCTGTGCTCCAGAGTGGGGTCCTTCCCATGGGATACRGTCCTTCACAAACTTTTCTCTCACAGGCTGCAGTTCTTCAAGAACTGCTCCGGCATGGGTCCTCTCTGCAGGGTATAGTCCTTCAGGAACAGACTGTTCCAGTGGAGGTSCCCTGCATGGTCACAGCTGCTGCCAGAAAACCTGATCCTGTGTGGGCTCTCCATTGGCTGGAACTTCCTTCAGGGCACATCCACCTGCTCCAGCGTGGGATCCTCTGCAGGCTGCAGGGTGGATATCTGCTCCACTATGGACCTCCATGGRCTGCAATGGGACAACCTGCGTTACCATGGTCTTCACTGCAGGCTGCAGAGGAACCTCTTCTCCGGTGCCTGGAGCACCTCCTCCCCCTCCTTCTTCACTGACCTTGGTATCTGCAAGGCTGTTTCTCTCACATTTTCTCACTCCTCTCTCCCAGCTGCTGTTGTGAAGCTTTTTTTACCCCTTCTTAAATATCTTAAATCCTAATGTCACTGATAAACTCAGCTTTGGCCAGCAGYAGGACTGTCTTGAAGCTGGCTGGAACTGGCTGTGTTGGACATGGGGGCAGCTTCTGGTGTCTTCTCACAGAGACCACTACTGCAGCTCCKGCTGCCACCAAAGCCTTGCCTCATAAATCCAATACAGAATCACATGACTGGAACATTGTAATTGATGGTTATGAACTATTTAGAAAGGTCAGGCAAGGAAGGAGGTGCAGGGGGGTTGCCTTCTGTGTGAAAGAATGGATTGACTGCACRGAGGTGTCTTTGCAAAACAGAGGTGAACAGGTTGAGAGTTTATGGYAAAAATTAGGGGCCAAGCCAACAAAGCAAACCTCATGGTTTGTGTGTACTACTGGCCACCCAATCAACGTGAGCCTGTTGACGAAGTGTTCTTACTTCAGCTAAAGAAAGCATCATGCTCACAGGTTCTGAACCTGCTAGGGGACTTCAATCACCCTGATATGTGTTTTTCCAGCACAGCAAGCTGTAACCAGTCCAGGAGACTCTTGGAGTGCATCAAGGATAATTTCCTAATCTGGGTGATAGACAGCTTGACCAGAGGAAAAGCATTGTGTCGTGGTTTAGCCCCAGCCAGCAACTAAACACCACGCAGCCGCTCGCTCACCCCCCCACTCCGGTAGGATGGGGGAGAGGATCGGGAGGGCACCCGGAGGAAAAACCCGCGGGTTGAGATAAAAACAGTTTAATAATGGAAATAGAACAAAGTAGAACAGTGATAATAACAATGATAACAACAATAACAGAATATACAAAAACAGGCGATACACAATGCAACTGCTCACCCCACGTGTTCCGCACCAAAAACCCCGCAAACCGTGCGCGCGCCACACCGGGACCACCCTCGGTTTTTAAGCTGGGCATGATGTCACATCGTATAGAATACCCCATTGGCCAGCTGGGTCAACCACCCCGGCTATGCTCCCCCCCCAGGTCCCCCTGCACCTTGAAGGGCGGGGGAGGCTGTCGGTGCACCCGGCAACAACCAAAGCATCAATGGGCCATCAACATTCCTTTCACCGCCAAACCCAAAACACAGCACCCCCTCCAGCTACAGGAAAGAGAGTTAACTCTGTCCCAGCCGGAACCAGGACACATTGCTAGATCTACTGCTTACCAATATGGATGAACTAATTAGACATATCAAGGTTGGTGGCAGCTTGGGCTGCAATGATCATACCCTGGTGGAATTCACGATCTTGAGGGAAAGGGGCCAGATGAAGAGTAAAATCAAGACCTTGAATTTTAGAAGAGCGAACTTTCAGTTGTTTAAGGAATTAGTGGATGGGACCCCCTGGGGAACTACCCTTGGGGGAAAAGGAGCTGAACAGAGCTGGCAGCTCTTTAAGCTCAAGAGCTCTCAATTCCTGTTTGTAAGAAATCTGGCAAGGAATGCAGGAGACCAGCATGRCTGAGTAAGGATCTCCTGGTCCTTACTAATTAAGTGTAAGAAGGAAATGCACAGGTAGTGGAACCAGGGACATGTATCCTGGCAAGAATATAGAGACGCTGCCCAGATGTGTAGGGAGGGGATCAGGAAAGCTAAGGCACAGTTGGAGCTTAAATTTGGCAAGGAATGTGAAGAATAATAAGAAGAGCTTCTACAGGTTCATTGGTCAGAAAAGGAAGATTAAAGAAAATATACCACCCTGATAAACAAGACAGGAGAAATGGTGTCAACCAATACGGAGAAGGCTGAAGTACTCAACAAATTTTTTGTCTCTATTTTCATTGGTAATCTTTCCTCCCACATTTCTCAAGTCCCTGAATCTCAAGGCAGGGACTGGGGCAACAAAGTGCCTCCCATCATAAGAGAAGATTGGGTTTGAGAACACCTGAGGAACCTGAACATACACAAGACCATGGGACCTGACAAGACGGTTGGACTCGATGATCTTAAAGGTCTTTTTCAACCTTAATGATTCTATGATTCTAAGATRCATCCCAGGGTCCTAAGGGAACTGGCTGATGTAGTTACTAATCCACTTTCCATCATATTTGAAAAGTCATAGCAGTCAGGYGACATCCTCAGTGACTGGAGAAAGGGAATATCACACCAATTATTAAAAAGGATAATAAGGAGCCCCCTGGAAACTACCAACCAGTCAACCTCACCTCAGTGCCAGGTAAGATCATGGAGGAGATCCTCCTGGAAGATATATATCAAAACATATGGAAGACAGGGAGGTGATGAGARGTAACCAACATGGCTTCACCAGGGACAAACAATGCCTGACTAATCTTAGTGGCCTTCTCTGATGGAGTGACTGCATCAGTGGACAAATGAAGACCTATGGAAGTCATCTGCCTGGACTTCTGTAAGGCCTTTGATATGGTCCCCCACAACATTTTTGCCACTAAATTGGAGATATATGGGTGTCATGGACAGACTGTTAGATGGATAAGGAATTAGGTGGATGACCACATCCAAAGAGTTAGTCAAMAGCTCAATGTCCAATTGGAAACTAGCGACAAGTCGTGTCCCTCAAGGGTCTGTACTGGGACCATTAATATTTAATATCTTCATTAGTGACATAGACAGTGGGATCAATTGCACCCTCAGCAGGTTTGTGGATGACACCAAGCTGAGTRGGGTGKTTGAAAACKCCTGAGGGATGGGATGCCATCCAGAGGGACCTTGACAGGCTTGAGGAGTGGGCCCRTGTGAACCTCATGAGGTTCAACAAGGCCAAGTGCAAGGTCCTGCACCTGGGCCGGGGCAATCCCTAGTATCAATACAGACTAGGGGATGAAAGRCTTGAGAGCAGCCCTGCCGAGAAGGACTTGGGGRTACTGGTGGACAAAAGATTGGACATGAGCTGGCAATGTGTGCTCACAGCCCAGAAAGCCAATCATATCTTGGGTTGCACCAAAAGAAGCATGGCCAGCAGRTTGAAGGAGGTGATTCTCCCCCTCTACTCCACGCTGATGAGACCCCACCCAGAATACTGCATCCAGCTCTAGGGTCCCCAGTAAAGAAAGACATGGACCTGATAGAGTGGGTCCAGAGGAGGGCCATGAAAATGATCAGGGGGGTGGAACGCCTCTTCTATGAAGAAAGGCTGAAAGAGTTGGGGTTGTTCAGCCTGGGGAAGAAGCGGCTCCGGGAAGACCTGATTGAGGCCTTTCAATATTTAAGGGGGGCTTATAAGAAAGATGGAGAAAGACTTTTTACCAGTGCCTACAGTGACATGACAAGGGGTAACGGTTTTAAACTAAAAAAGGGTAGGTTTAGATTGGAGCTAAGGAAGAAATTGTTTATTATAAGAATAGTAAGATACTGGAACAAGTTGCCCAGAGAAGCTGTGGATGCCCCATCACTGGAGATGTGCAGAGTCATGTTGGATGGTGCTTTGAGCAATCTCTGAACTAGTGAAAGATGTCTCTGTCCATGGCAGGGGGGGTTGGAACTAGATGATCTTTAAAGGTCCCTTCCAGTCCAAGCCATTCTATGATCCTATGATACAGCTATTCTGTGTCATTTGGAAGAAATACACTAAAGCAGATGACTTTTCATTCCCACTATTAACAATGAGATACTCCCTGTCTCACAGGCATATTACAAAGAAAATCATTACCCTTATATAATAAACAAAAAGTACTGTAACTACATCTCATACTTTGACAGCTAATGTCCAAACATAGCACAGGGATTTTTATCGTATAATGTCAGTTAAGTTTAAAACAATCCTTCTGACAATAGCTTTTCCAAGTTGTTTTATCTTCYAATAATGAGATTAAAAACAGGCTGTGGATTCTTTACTGCTTGTCTACTCTAGTTTAATTGTGTTCATATTTGTGCGTTTATTTATGACATTTTGTCAATGAGTGAAAAGTAATGGATAATTTCCATGTTAGAGTGTTTTGAGCTGTAAGTAGTAAATCAACCTTAAATGGGAGTAAAGGAGTAAGTTACTTTGAGAATTGCATATTTCTGATTAGATAAGTAAAGCTGCATTAAAAATGCAAACTTCCTTTTGAAACTCACTCTCTGAAAACCCACATGAACAAAAGATTTTCTTCCTTTCCAATCTTTACTTGTAAACAGCAAACACTACAACTGATTACTAGTACAGTTGACTGCTTTCAAGTTGTTTGCTAACATTCAGTTATTTCCCTCATGTCGGTTTGGATGGGACTGCTGGGAGATGAGTGAACAATGCTAACATGGGAGCGTGAGGATTTTCCTTTAGGGCATTGCCAGAGACCAATACATTCTGACCAAGCTCATTCTTAGATATTCTACATGTGGAGGGTTTAAAGCTTATTACCACATTTTCTTACTTGTAGGTATTTGATGCTATACTGAATTTTGATTTAGTGAGGGATACAACTATATACTTAAATCACAATACAGGTACAAATTACACTTACCAGAATATGGCAGTTGTAATTTACAGTAGAATCACAATACAAATACGATGCTATTACCAGTCTGTATAATATGCCTACTATCATGATGCTAAGTGTCCCCAGCCACCACGAAGGAGTATGTGAGTTGAAACCATCCCAATTCCATTTCTCTTTTCAGTATTCTTCTGGGTTTTGTTCAGTTTTTGTACTCTGCTGGGCTGAGCCATGTATGCACACACACCCCCTGCTGTTCTGGTTAAGCCAAGAAGGCACTTGTAGTCTTTCAGTTAACTCAGGGATTAACAGTTACAATCAGCTGATATAACAAGTTAATTCACTGACCAGATAAAGTCAGTTGATCCACTCAACTGATATAGCTAGTTGGCTAATRCACTCAGCTGATGTGGCTGGCTGGTCCACTCAGTTTATGTAGCTGTTTATCCAGACCAAGGGCCAACCTTCAGTCCCCTTTGTGTTGAGATAAATTCAGTTTTCTTTGTGACAGCTGTGGTCAGTCACAGCATACATTCTTCCCTGAGCCTCATGAATACACCTTCTGTGTCCATCTCCTCAGAGCCTTCTTCCATTTTAGGGGTTCAGTGATCGAGGCACAGGTATTCTGGGATTATCTTCTTACTCCACAAGATGTTGCAAAATCTTGGAATAAGATGCTCAGGCTTCATATGTAAAATGGGATCAAAGGCTTGAACCTAGTTCTGCATCATGTCATTAACACAGAAAAAGATTTGAAATGAGATGATATGACACTACCAACAAGAAAAAAGGTACTAGTGTAGTGAAAAATTTAATACTTGAGAAAATGACAAAGCTAAACCTCAACAGATTCAAGTAATCTCAGCAAGTTCTGAACTTGAGACACATATGTAGGCAGATTTGCAACAGTTGGTTGCAAATGGAGTTCATTTAACATAGTGTGAAATCCATTGAAATAATGTAAATTTCAGCTGAGGAGCTGAATTAGGGWTTGCAGTTAGATTTAAACCACCCTGTGAAACACATTCATATGTAAACTTATTCTCCATCAAACTATTAAACACATACTACTAAAATCAATGCAAAATCCTTGTTACAACACTTYAGTTCCAGGATATGGATGAGAACATCATCAAAAACAGTAATTCTGAAAATATATGATACCACAGGAAGAGGTTCACACCTAGTCAAAAGAGGCTAAGTAGCTTAGRTAGGGTTCTCATTTATAGATTGGAGGATAAGAACGTTCAGTTATCTGCAGGAAATTGCAAGGACTGAGAGTAGATTGCTGGCTGAGAAAGTTTGGATACCATTGATCCACATGATTATCATTCATTTGGGTTTGACATTTCCATTTAATTAAACATATAAAGTAACAAGCATCACAAATAAAAATGAACGTTTAAAATGTCAGAAAACATCTATCTGAAAAACTCGTGTAGAAGAAATTAGAATAAATAATTTGAAATGGAATGCTGTTTTTATCACTTTTCTGTTTAAAACACCTGTTTGAAACCAAATCTGAATACMTATTTAACAACATAAATTTAAGACTACCCAGAAGTGTTTCTCCAGAGTTGTGATAAAGAATTATGTCAGTAGAGAAGCTAATGTTCTCACCTTATTTTAGGTATGAAGGAAGTTTGAATTCAATGAAAAGAACTAACAATGAATAGTTACTTTAACTTTTCAAATGGTTAGATTGAATTTATATTTTGAGCAGTATTTTGAATCTCCAAAGAATACTGTCACACAATAATTACATGAATAGTATATGATGTAGTGTATTGGATAACAAAAACTGCAAATCCGTATGTTTTCTAAAAAATGAATTATTTTAATGTTGTTTATTTTCATAAAGACAAATCCCAWATAAAAGAAAAAGAAAAATTATTTCTGATAATGTTTTTGGACTAAGGTTCATACAGTAGCAGTGACCCTGTATTGTCAAGGTTACTCACTGAGCATAGAAAAGAACCAATTTCACACACAAATTACAGTAGCTGACAAAAAATGCAGCGAAGTAGTTGTACATAATGGAATCCATTTTGGAAAAAAAAGCAGGAAAAAAAAAGTGAGGCTGTGGAAAAGGTCATGCCTCAGCAGATTTAAAATGTTGCAGCCAAACATCTATCAAACAAGGTTATTAAAGAAGATTAATAGGAAAYTTATCATTAGCATCACAGGGATTAAATGATACTACTTGCAGAGAAAGTCATAATAAAATCCAGTTTCTGGAAACTACATCCAGACAAAATGAAATTAAAAATTCTGAAACAATTTTAGGAAGGGCT
Organism: Oceanodroma leucorhoa; assembly: GCA_030449065.1. Lineage (NCBI taxonomy): Eukaryota > Metazoa > Chordata > Aves > Procellariiformes > Oceanodroma > Oceanodroma leucorhoa. Next base: position 11,476,550 of record JASVER010000023.1, on the reverse strand, counting down.
TGATAGAGCAGTCCAAGACTGACTTGTTTCACTCAAGCAAAAAAACTTTGCAGAGATGTACCAGATGTGCTAGAACTTCATTAAAAGAAYTGGGTATAGTGGGTCATCTTCTGCTCTAATCACCAATTTAAACACAGTAAAACSAGTATAAAATATTGGGCTTCTCAAATTAAATTAGTTGCTTTTTGGAAGATATGTTAAAACGAAATATAAAAGTTATTAACTCCAATATGTTTCTGCATGTTTGAAATTATCCATTTGGAGTCATACTGAGAGAATAAAGGTAGTCAAAAAAAGTGACTATGATTTCAAGTTGTCTTTACAAAATACATTCTTTTAACAGTAAAGCTGACAGAGTGGGCCCCAGAATAATCTCCTAAACTTCAGAAATTTGTTGCTCAGGCACTTCTGTATTTAATAGTCCTGAACAGATTTTTCTTCAGGTCATTTGTGCAGTTAACCATATTTTATAGTAGAAAATAAGTTGCATAATATAAAATCATGGTAGCAACYCATAGTGTCTAGAGGAATATCAGAGTTGCATAAGCTACATTTTGGGCATGAATCWTTCAATAATTTGCTTTAAATGGAAATTATTGTGTTATCTTGCTTATTAACTTCTAAGGTTGCATTTGCTTTAAGTTCAAATGCTTGTATCTCCAATGGACAGAAATATCATCAATATTGCTGCTGTATTAGAATAGCCCCTTCAAAAAGTCTTGAATTCTTTGTACACAACATTGACAAAAAAGTCCCCATTGGACTTCTGACTTTCGGMACTTCCCTCTTTGCTGGACTCCACGTAAAAGATAATAGTGTTTAGCATTGCCCCTATATTTTATAATATCAATTTAAGGGTTTCTTACTTCCCACACCCTCTTTCCCCCCAAGAAACTGTTTCAGAATTGGCTATTGTCATAGTTTAGTGATCCCATTATTACATCCTGAATTTCTAACACCCACTCTTCCTTGCATTATTACCCTTGCTACCACAACCTGAAGCCACGCAAGATTTGTTCCAGGTTTTGAAGGAAGGTTGTGGTAGCAAAGAAGACCAAAACACTGAATTATCACTCATATTCTCAAATAAATTTCCAGCTATAGGAAAATCCTAGCACTCCTCAATGTCTTTTTGCAAGATCACAAAAGTTTTACTCAGGGTTTCATTTAGACATTTGCAGAATATGTCTCTGTGAGACAATGCTTCCCGAAAGCAATCTCAAATTTGTTGCCTTAACACTAAACCAAAGTACAATAACAGTTGATAAAGAGAAAAAGGGAAAAAAAAAAAAAAAAAAAAGGAATGTAAAGTACCAGATATTTGAAACCTCAGCTCTACATGAAAGATGTCCTACCATCCTCTCTTTGAAAATCTATTAAGTATGTACAGTACTCTGAACTACCCTTGTGACTTTAGATTCCTCAAAAGAGCTAAAAATGGTTTTAATGCATAGTTTCTTATTTGCAGCTATAGATTGCTTTTCAAATCTATATAGCTCACCTTCTTTTCTTCTGTGTTTTCAATTTTACTTGCCATTTGTTCTGTTTTATTCTACTTTGTTATACCAAGATGAACGCTTTTCAACATTCCATGCATAAGTCATTATCCCTTATTGTTGCTCAGTGGGTCCTTTGGCATCTCTAGCTTAAACTCAGTAATTAAAAGAGCTCAGAAAGTCCTTAGCCTGAGTTTTCCACAAAGCAGAAAAGTGAATTGTTCCCCCAGTGGCTGCTGCTGAAAGGAAAGAAGGAAATTGAGGAAACRGGACAATTAAACTTTACATCACTACCTCATATTTTATTCAGTGTGATCAGAGAATACTTGGTTCGTTCACTGTCATGGRGAAATTTTTCATGTTGATTTATATCAGTAGTTCCTACTTTTAACTTGAAGAATTAAGATTTTAAAATAYATAATGATTTTAAAGTACTTCAATGTAAAAAACTGTTAAAGTAACCAGCTCTCATCCCAGTACAATCTATGATATTATTTAAATTCAAGTGGTGAAGCAGAAAGTGACAGACCACTATTTGAATGAGTAGCGACCCCCAAAAGCTAAATACTAAATACTTCAACAGATACGGCTATTCTAAGTTGTAACATGATTTTTTAAGCCCTTTCATGTATGAGTAAGTAAACCATCCTATTTTCTTGTCACTCATTCCATTTAATTCAAAAAAATATTTCAAAACAACCTAAGCCAGACACCTAGGGAAGAAGACACTAKGCTCATCTGCCTTTTGTTTTATTTCATTAGAAGAACTAAGTAATAATAAAGTGGCAAATAATATTTCAYGTTATTTTATGCTCTGAATGACACAGTTTTTCACATTCCTTGGATATGATATTTATCTGTTTAATAGTAAATTTAAGAAACATTTTCATTCTGGACTCAGCTCAGTGGAACTGCACATCTGCACAGAGTTAAGCATACCTGTAAGTGTTCCATGAATGTGCAACAAATTTCACACTATGGCATATTTCATAGTGTAAAATACCATAAATCAGGTCACTAAATAATGCACTGAATTTTATGCAGGATTAATAAATTTCTTCTCTATATGACCTTTCATTTTGGCATACTAAATTCCTGGTACACTCTGAATTTGATTTTATTCACTGCTTTACTAGCTAACTTGAACCATTGTGTAGTCCAGATTTGCATTACAAGATGGCTTTATACTGTGGTATAAAGTATAAAGGACATTAATATACATGTCCTTTCTCAACAGTCTTAAGGGGTTATAATAATAGGGAAACCTTTTACTAAGCTTCATAAATTGTCAATATTGTGTTGTTGTGCCCATCTTGTAATGCAYCAAATCAAACATTTTTGTCCTGATACCTATCAATGACAAATTATGAAACTCAACAAATATTTCATAGTCAATGAAATTTCTAAATAAGATTAAATACTTTCATTTTGTGCACACATTTTAACAGAGGATTTTTGTGTGAACACTGCTCAAAATTACTCTAAAACTGTCATGAAGAATTAAAATCTCCAGATATTTGTAATACTTATATCGTCTTGCTTCTGGACTGTATTGAGTTATGTTGACTATCTATCACAAGGTAATTTCTACCTCTAGGCTTTATACTGTGGTACTAATACATGTACTGTATTATTTTCATTTTAGGATAAATCCTACTTAACTTGGGAAGAGTTGGTAAAAAATTAGTTCAAAAAGAAAGCAATTTTCAAAGGATCCTAAAAGGCTTACTACTCAATACTGAACTCCRGCAAGAGTTGGAAATCCACCTCCCAGTACCTTATCTGGTTGTATTTGTGCTTTTCCTYCCCTTACCCATCAGCACCCATGCCTTTGTTTCCATGAAAATAGTCACTCTCATATGTTTTGAACTGGTACCAGTTTGGCTAATAAGAAGRAGGCATCTGAGAAATACATTATACACCAACTGACATACCTAGACACTGACTATGAAAATACCAGCCTCAAAGTTTATAAYAGTTTTCCCCTTTTTCCATGAGAGGTAAGCCAAAGCTGGGACATTTTGTATATCCCAGTTAGGAAGAACAATTGATGCTGTATCTAGCATAATTTATAAAATTCTGTTTATTTTGTATGTTCTGTTTATTTTAAATGTACATAGATTTTAATTTCTGGGTGCAGATTGCCTACCTYAATTGAATACAGCAACTTGTTTCAAAACCCCTCATCTCTCATGTCCTTGTAGGCAGGTTGATCAAGCTGTATGAGTTGTTTTGCCTCCTCCTGTTCACTAACGCATACCTCCTCTCCAGTAATGTCTAGTTGAATGCACTCTGGCCAAAGAGTTAAAGTTTCTGAACAGTCTTACATTTACTTTCATTTTGGATGGAAATATGAGTGCTACATAAACAAGAAAAAAAATAGTTTCAAAAAATTTCAATCTCGTGTCCATGGTAGAGTTACTTATTTATTGCTGTCACATATTCTAAAACACAATGATGTCTATTAGAATTGAGATCAGTTGATAGAAATATTGGTGTTGAACACAGTTTCAAACATTTATTAATCACAAGATTTTTCATATATTGTTTCTATTTCCTTTGTTTTCTTCCTCTCTAAATGCACTAATAATCTATWATAAATTAATAATAAAATAATGTAAGCCATAATATACAATCCCATGATAATATCTATTTACATGCGCCAATCCAGTCTCTAAGGTACATAGTATGCATTAGTAAACCATGAACAAATATGTATTAAATTAATATCCGAAATTAGCTGCATCTGTTAAGGTAATGTTTTGCTATATTTCACTCTCTCTGTAATTTATTGTATATATAGTATGAACTATAGAGTAAGAAATTATAAAAACAGGAAGTGTATTAAATATATATTTCATTGCACATGAAGCTAAACAATATTTTAATTTAATGCAACATTCCTAAATAGTTTAATGCTATGTGCTTCAAAATTTGGAATGGCAAACTGCTTGTCTTCTTATACACTCTATTAAAGAAAAAACAGAACAGAAATATTTTAAAAGGTAATTGCATTGTATTTTAAACTGTTCAGCATAGAATATGATGGGCAGAACATAATTATTCTGTAATCTATGCACTTGGCAGTCTCACTCTGAGCCAAATTTTGATTTTGCAAATCAGATTTCTGTGTCAGTTTTCCTTTCACTAGTTCAGGCACAATTAATAAGTRTGCCTATATCCAATGGGACTGACCATTTTTCTGGTTAAAATTAAGTCACAATTTAGCCATTCAGCATCTCACTAATCATGGTGGCAGAATTTTTACATTAGATGGAGTAACAGTATCAAGCCAAAACTGCAATACCTTCAGGCAATGAGAGTTTTAAGTAGCTAGAGCAAATTCCTCTTCCCAAGTGAGAACTACAGAGTGACTTTTCATGTAGTGCTGTCAGTATAGTTCTCTGTAATTTCAAAGGGAAAAAAAAGAAAAAGAAAAAAGCATAAATAATTTTCAACACTATTTCCATTACATTTTGTTCATATTTACAGGCCAGAATGAACATATACTGAAAATATTAATGAAAATTAAAATCCTGATTCATAGAGTCCTGTCTGAAATTATATTTGTATGGGTAAATTTAAATTCCTGACTGAATCATAAAATAGTTTGGATTGGAAGGGACCTTTAAAGGTCTTCGAGTCCAACCCCCTTGCCATGGGCAGGGACATCTGCAAGTAGATCAGGTGGCTCAGAGCCCCATACAACCTGACCTTGAATATTTCCAGGGATGGGGCATCTACCACCTCCCTGGGCAACCTGTGCCAGTCTTTCACCACTCTCATTGTAAAAAATGTCTTCCTTATGTCTAGTCAAAATCTACCCTCTTTTAGTTTCAAACCATTCCCCCTTGTCCTATCACAACAGGCTAAAAAGTTTGTCCCCATCTTTCTTATAAGCCCCCTTTAATTACTGAAAGGCCACAACAAGGTCTCCCCGAAGCCTTCTCTTCTCCAGGCTAAAGAACCGCAGCGCTCTCAGCCTTTCTTCACAGGGGAGGTGTTCCATCCCCCTGATCATTTTYRYGGCCCTCYTCTGGACCCACTCCAACAGGTCCATGTCTTTCCTGTGCTGAGGGCTCCAGAGKTGGATGCAGTACTCCAGGTGGGGTCTCAYCAGAGCAGAGTAGAGGGGCAGAATCACCTCCCTCCACCTGCTGGCCATGCTGCTTTTGATGAAGACCAGGATACGGTTGGCCTTCTGGGCTGCGAGCRCACATTGCTGGCTCATGTCCAGCTTTTCATCCACCAGTACCCCCAAGTCCTTCTCGGCAGGGCTGCCCTCAATCCCTTCATCCCCCAATCTGTACTGATACCGAGGGTTGTCCCAACCCAGGTACAGGACCCTGCACTTGGCTTTGTTGAACCTCATGAGGTTCACACGGGCCCACTTCTTGAGCTTGTCCAGGTCCCTCTGGATGGCATCCCATCCCTCAGGCGTGTTGACCACACCACTCAGCTTGGTGTCATCTGCAAACTTGCTGAGTGTGCACTCGATCCCACTGTCTATGGCATTGATGAAGATATTAAACAGTACTGGTCCCAGTACAGACCTCTGCGGGACACCACTTGTCACTGATCTCCATCTGGATATTGAGCCGCTGACCACTACCCTCTGGATGAGACCATTCAACCAATTCCTCACCCACGGGACAGTCCATCCATCAAATCCATATCTCTCCAGTTTAGAGAGAAAGATATTGTGGGGGGACCTTGTCAAAGGTCTTACAGAGGTCCAGATAGACAACATCTGTAGCTCTTCRCATGTCCACTGATGTAGTCACTCCATCATAGAAGGCCACTAGGTTGGTCAGGCAGGACTTGCCCTTGGTGAAGCCATGCTGGCTGTCTCAAATCACGTCCCTGTCCTCCATATGCCTTAGCATAGCTTGTCTCTTTACATTTCCTGAAGTGATACTGCAAAGGATGTCACCAAGACAACAAACATCTTGAAGGCTGGCTGAGCTTGAGCACACTGATTCAGCAAGAACAGCGTGACACATTGGGATATAGTTATTTCAGAAACTAAAAAGTGCTTATTTAAAATAAAATTCAACCTATTGAATTATTCAACAATAATTGATTACATTGGGTAGAGAAGCCCTCACTATTGCTCACTCACATTAATGAATTAGAAATAGAAAACACTGTCAGAATAAAGGTATAAATACAGCTAAATTTACAGTCAAAAGTACTTTGCTCTAAACAGCAAAGACTATGTAATTGGATAGTGCAATCTGACAGCATGTGAAGTGTAATGAACACRGAAGATCCATCTACTGTTAATTGTGCCTAGGAAAGTAATTCTTATGAATAGCYTTTCAAGTCCAGGTATTTTTATAAGGAAAATTGATCATGGCATTTACATTCTCATCTACTGACATTGTGTCATAAAGAAGCAAGCTGATTTGAAAGATGAATCATATGCAGTTTTTGTGTCATGATTATTGATTATCTTTCAACCTATAAAGACTGTGTAAGGTTATGAAGCACTTAAAGATTTATTACCTTTATAGATCTATCTTTTCTGTGGTGATGAAAGTAAACATAAATCTCTGTTTTACTAAATGATACAGTAAACATGATTGTTGGAAAAAATTAAAAACATATTAAACATAAAGAACTAACACTCACTGCAATTTTTTTTAAGTTAAGCAAAGAATTGAATAAACATTTTTAATATGCTGTTCTGCTTTGCGGAGCTTTAAAAATATTTTTATTTTTCACTTTGCTAGAATGTATAGATACATTACTTAAAAATCGATTGCATTGGGTTTTCTTCTGCATTGCAAGTGGGGTTGGGGAAGATATGTAGGCAGGAGGGGGAACAACAATAACAAAAACAAAGCAAACAGAAATCATCATCGACTGAGTTCGGTTTGCTGAGTGTCTACTAATGATGCTTGGAATTTACAGACATTGACAAAACGGTACACCTGCAGGCATTTATGAACCCTGCGATCACACCAAAGAAGAATGACCTATTTTGGGTTGACAGAAATTGCCCATTTACAGAAAGCCATCCCTTCCCTTTATACCTCCATATGCCTTCAAAACAGTTGCTGTGACCGTTCTGTAACCATTTGCAGTTAAATGGAGTCATGCCAGCAAAACTTTTAATTTTTAAAAYTGTTTAAGATAATCAAGATCATTTTGACTAAAATGAATTACGTCTTGATGGCGGCTGCTCATAGGTTGTTGGGAATGACAGACAGACAGACAGTGGTGAACAGATGGGTTTACAGTGGTGGCTCCAACCCCCTCAGACATATCCAGAAAACTATGGCTGCCCACACACTCAAAATGCATTCTTAAAAGGCAAATCTTATCCTAGCCTTTTTGCTAAACAATCTTTTTTTATACTCCACAGAGTATGATCAGCATAATGACATCACTCTATTCCTAATCCTAATTTAAGCCCCATGGTACAACTAGAAAGTGATCCAATTGGTACTCTATTATATATCCTATTAGTATATGCACAGGTGTTGTTTGCAGAGGATTAAGAGYTGTTCTTGGATGATGTTGTTTGTGGGTACAAAGGAGATAACYGAAACACTCCAAAAATGTTCATTGTTGATCTGGAAAAACAGCGAGCTCTATTTCTCAAGAAATAGAGAGAATATTTTGAAAGCATCAGAGACCTTTATAACCTTATGAGTCTTTTGCYTCTTGATCATCACAAGAATCTGGTTTTATTCAGTAGAGAATGAATACACCTCAGATCCAATGGATAACGRTGACTCCTAACTTAGACAGGTTTTGTGGGCTACAATTCCAGTTCTCTTAAGAGCCCAGCATCACCCTTTGTGCTGATTGCCAAATTAAGCCAGAGTCCAAGAACTGCAAAGGCATGGACACTGAAGTGACATCAGATTTCCTATGTACAGTGTCTTTCARGATTAGAAATTTAGTTGGAATTGATATTTCCTCTCTATTTGTTTCCAAGTTACATTCCTCAGCTCTCTAAACATGCCAACCAATTTACTGTTACCTTCTTACAAAACCTCATTTTAAACCTGATACTGATACTGTTTTGACCTTTTCCATAATCTTTCAATTTCACATAAAAGCATTTGAGAAAGTAGCTTTACACTAGCCTTCAACCACCTCCCACACACCACTATCATTCATCTTTTTCAATCTAGATTTGGTCTTAACACAGCAAGAAAACAACCCTTCTTCATGTAAGTAACTATTAACCAGTGATTGCTATATATTAGTCAATGACTGTCTTATCTTCCCTCCGTATCTTACATGTCTATCTAGCCACSAGCAGCTGCTAGTAAGCTTCTCTTTTTTATCATTGTCTAATACATACACAAAGACTGGCTTTACAAGTAATCCCAGCTGTTTAGAAGACAAGCAATTGGACYTCTTTGTAATATTCCTAATTTATGTTCCAAGATGTCATGACTTAACCCTGGTAGGCAGCTCAGTCCCACAGAGCCGCTTGCTCATTCCCCCTGCAGCAGGATCGGAGAAGAATCAGAAGTGTAGAAGTGAGAAAACGTGTACATTGTTATAAAGACAGTTTAACAGGCAAAGTAAAAGCTGCATGCACAAGCAGCTCAAAATAAGGTATTCACTACTTCCCATCGGCAGGCACGTTTAGCCATCTCCAGGAAAGCAGGGCTCCATCCCTTGTAATGGTTACTTGGGAAGATAAATGCCATAACTATGAATGTTCCCCCCCCTCCTTCTTCCCTCAGCTTTTATTGCTGAGCGTGACTCCTATGGTATGGAATACCCCTTTGCTCAGTTAGGGTCAGCTGTCCTGGCTCTGCCCCCTCCCAAACTCTTGTGCACCCCCAGCCTGCTTGCTGGTGAGGCAGTGTGAGAAACATAAAAGGCCTTGATGCTGTGTAAGCACAGTTCAGCAATAATGAAAACATCCCTGCACTGTCAACACTGTTTTCAGCAGAAGCCCAAGCTTCTATGATGAAAATTAACTCTAAGTCAACCAAAACCAGTACACAAGAAATGTCTTCTCCATYTCTCACTGGAACAAATATGCTCTGTATGTGGATATTCCTTCCTGAAATCCTAGTGAAGTTAGACTAAATGCCCCATGAATCTCTTCTGTTTGATACCAAATAGGCAAGACAATCAATAACTTCCACGGTAACTATGACTGGGTTAAAATGAATGCCTAACATATGCAAACGATTCTGCTTTCCCCTGCAGTGACTGGAGAGACAGAGGCACTGCAAGGGTTGAGTCACCCTGTCCTAAGCAGATGGCAAGAATTCCTCTGGAGATGCCTGTCCCTTTCCTTTGATGGTAGAAGGGGTCCAAGTAATCAGTTTAGACAATTAGGCAGATGAAGTTAATCTTATCTTTCTCACTGAGCAGCTATTGATATTTCTATTAATCTTATCACTAAAGTACAGATGCAACACGCAGTAACCCCTTAGTAACTTAAGAAGGATCAGCCCATCCGATTTCTTTCAGATCTCACCCCAGTGAGTTTTCCTTTCTAATTTTATTTTTTCTCTTTTTAAATCATGTTATTGGCTTTCTATGTGGAAGAGTAAAACCACTATTTCTGAAAGAATTTTGCTCTTCGTAACATTTCACAGCTCTGGCGTCAGGTTACTTTAATAGGTATCAGAGAGTAACAATGAAGTAAATAGAGAGTAAATAATTATTAATTTAAAATATACAGAATACATTAAACAGAGAACTACATGTTGAGATTGACCTGCTTGGTGGCTTTCCTTCTCTGAAATGCATTTTTTTATGACTGTCCTCATTGTTTATTTTAGAAACCTCATCTTAGATCCTGTGAATTGAACAAGTTCATTTCAGTTGCAAACTCCCACTCAAATTAAACTGTCTTTGTCACACTAACTTTCAGATTGCATGACTGAACATTAGAAAACCTCTTTCAAACACATATTTTGTGATGGAATGAATAAAAAAATAATACATATGTATATCTTTGGCATGCCCAACACATTCAGTGGGAGAGAGATTAGACRTTTCAGGTGTTGGTAAAGAAATGCAGGACCTTCCCCTGCCTCAYAGGACATTGGAATAAGTTCAGCTTAGGCAATTAGGCACCTTACATTATTTACAATGGCTGTGGGGCAGTGTACCATTTATAAAAATTTCCAGTCTCAGTCCAGTTGCTACTAGATGTAGTTTTAGCATAAAAGCCAAGGAATTAATATGTATTAACACTTAAGATTTCAACAATAGGAAAGGTTCCTAAAGGTCAGAGTGGAAGAGCGCTTATTGTGYGATGTTGAAAAACTTGCCTTGTGCCTATTTCTGTGTGGTTTCTCCTACAGAGAGTTTCATTCTGGGACTTCTGCTTTCATAAGTTGCCTAGCTGGCACCTTTCACTTTGCACGTGGAATGTCATTACATTCCCTGAGATATGTTTGTTTAATCTCAGCAGTCCATTATTTTTGCTGTAAGCAACATAAGCTGTATAAAAAGGTTAAGTGTAGTAGAAGAAAAAGGATTTATATCTGGCTGAAAGATCACTTATTAATTTTTTTAAACTCATTGAATTTGTATGGAATAACTTTGCTAAAATATGGATTAGTGCATAGGAAAAAAATAATCTATATATATATATACAAATTTTTCATCTAACCACTTCATCAACTACCTATCAGATTTCAAATGTCTGATCTGCTAAGCAATGTGAGGAGAAAAAAGAAATTAAAAAAGATGGCAGTTTTCTCAAGACTTTTAAGTCACTGACATTCACAAAAGTGACATTTTTATTGTTGTTAATGTAAGAACAGAAGCTCCTGCTGGAGTGCCTCCAAAGAAGAGCAATGAAGCTGGTGAAGGGTCTAGAGCATAAGTCTTATGAGGAACGACTGATGGAACTGGGGTTGTTTAGCCTGGAGAAAGGGAGACTGAGGGGAGACCTTCTCGCTCTCTACAACTACCTGAAAGGAGGTTGTAACGAGGTGGATGTTGGTCTCTTCTCCCAAGTAACTAGTAATAGGACAAGAGGAAATGGCCTCAAGTTGCACCAGGGGAGGTTCAGATTGGATATTAGGAAAAATTTCTTCACTGAAAGGGTTATCAAGCATTGGAATAGGCTGCCCAGGGAAGTGGTTGAGTCACCATCCCTGGAGGTATTTAAAAGACATGTAGATGTGGTATTTAGGAACATGGTTTAGTGGTGGACTCGGCAGTGTAGGTTTATGGTTGGACTTTATGATCTTGAAGGTCTTTTCCAACAAAAATGATTCTATGATTCTATTCTAAAAAAAAAAAAATTGTTTAATTATCTTTATTATATTGTTAGGTTCTYTAAAAATCCAGTACACATTCAATTGCATCATCCTGTAGACAACAATAATTATCTTTTTTTTTTTTTTGCCACAAATTTGATGCAGCATTTTAACAGTTAATCTTTTGAAGTTACATAAAAACCTGTCATAGTCAAAAAACCCTGTGGCTTGGCACTATGTATTCAGGTGGTCTTGCCTATAAGCAAACACAACACACTGCCATGGCAATCCATATGTTTACAAAATGACTACCAGGATTTATATTAACACATGCTGGGTACCTTGGCTTTTCCTTATCTATCACACCTTACAGAACATGGTATATAGAAAAGTGTTTCAGGTCAATGCTGACTCAAATATTGAAAATAATAGACAAAAGCAGTGAAAGGTGAAGTATCATTTCAACTTCAGTGGATATAATATAGAGAAACAACGTAGTTATAGATTGTTATGCCCAGGTTAAACAGTTGCTTTTATATAAGTGCATCTGTTTGAATATTACAGTCAATAAAGCACTGAGCTGAGCTTCAGTCCTACTTCATTAGGAGGTATATTTTCCTCATAATAAGTATATATGAACAGAGAAACCATTAAGAATTTTGAATTTTAAAAACAAACAAACAAACAAACAAAAACCCTACCAGGTATTAGTAATCATACAGGTTTGTACTATGAACGAAGTACAGTTTTATTAAGGAAAAAGGATCACCATGCATATTATTACTTCTTATTAAGTGTATTTAATTGAAAATGACAAAAAAGCTGACTATACTTAGATATTTTAAAATTTACTTGTCAGATATGCTCCAATTCAAAGTACAACATTTGCAGTCTTAAATGACTTTCCTATACAGTCATACAGTGACCTTTCTTTATCTTTGTAYTCCTAATTTTTTCAATTTCATTTAGTGAAAACTGAAGTGAAAATTTCTAGATTTTTTTTGTTTCTCCTAAATCCTTTTGTACTTGGAAGAGCAGACAGAAGATGTTACCATGGAATAAACTCTTGTTTTCCTACTAATTCCAGATTCTTCTGGTTAGTATAAATTAGTTGTGCATGCAAGGAGAGATTTTTAAGAAAGCCTCTTATGGTCCATCCACACTTTTATTAAGTTAAAAAAAAAACCCAAAACCAAAACCAACAAACCCTAATAAACTCTYTGAGTTTTACCGAATAAAAGTAAAACTTTTAAAACCACATAAAAAACCACCTTTAACTACCCCAGAGAAACTTTTATTAATGTGGGAAAGAATTTTATGCCTCCTCAACTACCCAGATGTCTCTCTGACAGCTGATACAGGAAGCTGATACAGAGTTTTGTTTTTCCAACCCTAAAGAGACTAAATGTTCAGGCCCTGTTAGTGAGATTTTCACAGCACTGTTTGAGACAGATGTCCAGCCATGTCCTTTCTGGTCTCTCAWTTTTCCTTTCCGAGTATCCAAAATGTCTTTTCCAGAGCTGTTTTCTTCTCTTATACTTCTGACCGTGTCAGCCTTCTTGTTATATCTATATCTATCTGTCCCAGAAAAAAAAGTCAGTCTGGTTCTTGTAACAGGAAGTCATATTTAATAAATTTAGCAGAGTTCTTTAACAGAGTGAATGAGTATATGGTGAAGCATAATCCAGTTAACCTATTTTGCTTTTTCAAGTCATATTATGAAACCTGAGCTGTCAAGGAGAAAATAGAAGATATTTAAATTGATTAATAACCAAAGAAGAGGTAGGAAATGAAGGAAAGAAGTCAGTGCTGATGATCTGACTTCGATCATATGCTGTTCAACACATYTATAAATATGTAAAAAACATTAATTATTAGCAAACTGACTTCTTAAATTAATCAATGTTATTTACAATAACCCAAATTGAAGCTAATGAAGGAGTTCTAGAAAGGTCTTATTATATTAATTGATCAGGAGATAGAGAGACAGATGTTTTAGATAAATTCTCTTTCCCTGTTCTCTTCTCTGTGCACCTGATATTTTTTTTCTCCCAAATTAACTTTCATGCCTCCTCTCATGATGCAGTTTGGAAAGTCTGATTCTTTTCCCTGCCAAGGTTGACACTTTTTTCCCTTCAAATAGGGTTCATTGAAATAAAGTTCTATCCTTTTCCACCTTTCCTTTCTTCCTTATCTCCTCACTTCTTTCATTGCTGAAATAATATCTCACGCCCTGTGTTGTCCTTTACAATCTCATCACAGAGGGGGAGGGTGGGCAGCACTGTATTTTATTATCTATTTGTAAAGCACGACATAAATTCACAGTGCTACATGCTCAATGTTTAATAAACATGTGATACCATAAAATTAACAACTCTTACCCTAGCCAAGGTGCTCATTTGGCAGAAAACCTAGACTCAGGTCCAGATGGGCTCTGCATTATGAAATCACTCTGTTATTCAAATTTTAATAGAAATGTCCAGGCTTTGTATTTTGACACCCTCTACAGGAACTGTTTTTGGCTTGTGCCTCTGTTCCCAGTACAACAGTTGATGAAGAAATGACAGATTAAGTTCCCTCTCTCCATATGCTTTCGTACCAGCAAGTCAGAAATTCTTCATCAGGTACATGTGATGATAAAAAAATTTGGGGCGGGGAAYAAATATCTTAACATGCTGTGTACTTTGTTTTTACATACATTCATTACACTGAACTTTGACATAGCCCGAAGGTAACTAAAGTAGGAGTGCTGTCATTTGAGTTTCCCTCTTTACTTATTTTATGTAATTAAGGCAGAGAGATGGGTGCCTTAAGAAGGATGGTTCAAATCCTGAGTAGGCTGGACTGTCCCCTGGAGAGGTCTAGCTGTCTCCATTACCTATGGAAGAAACTTAGTGACAACATGTCTAGCTCAGGTGTTTCCCTGAATTTGAGTGGATTGAAAGTGCTTGTACCTATCTGGATGACTCCCTGCTAGTATAATACTATAAACATAACATTTCACTAAAGAAAAAAACTTGGGTTTTAATAATTTTATATTTCTATATTAATGCAAACAAAACCATCAGTTTTCATGTTTCAATATAGTATGAAATCTCTTTTTCCTGACATCAATAAAATATGCTMAAATCTTGCATACTAACTGCATTCCACTAGAAAACATAATTCTTGTATGAAGAAAAACAAGAACAACTTGCGGAGCTTAAGCAGTAATGAGTTTAGATGATTTACAGAATCAGAATGATTTACTCAGTTTCTTTGTAATTCTATCCGTACAACTCAATTGAAGACGTTATGACAACACAAAGGTGAGATAAGGAAGGAAAAACAGAATTGCTAAAAATGGCAGGTAGTAAATTTCAGGAAATAATTGAATATGTAATGTAAAAACTGGATTATACTGGGGAGATCCAGAGTTCAAAGAAATTTGCTTTCTTATTCAACACATTCTGCATGATATATTTATACCATGTATGTACAGTGATAAACTGAACAACTTGGTTAAATTTTAACTTATGTATATGTACACTCTTCCTTGAGTGTCTCTATTGGCATAGGAATACAAGGACCTAAAGTATTTCTACAGTGCTTTGTAGATGTACAGCTTCATAGGAAAAAGAAGGACATATCTGTAATTGCAGCCAAAGGTATGGCTTTAAGATAGGTCAGCTTTAATCTCTCTACTGCCAATGACAATAGCAGTGAGAGTGGGACTGAGAAAAGCCGATGTGAGGCAGCAGCATAGCATCAGCTTGGGTTATATTATGAATCCTAAGTACTCACCTGCAGTAAAGTTGTGTGCCACCACATATTATTTTCTGCTGTTAACCACAACAGCTACAAAATGCTATGGTATTGGAGGTACCTACTTACAGTCATACTGTCTAATGGCAATGGGAATATGTGCAAGTGATATACCTGGTATGAAATAATAAAAAACTTTATATGCTTATTGGATATCCATTATCAATAAATAGATATCTTGATACAACTTTTGTTGACTTCTAAATTACTTTAATGTACCACTGAAACCTGAAAAGCTACCAAAGAAGTAGGAAAAAGCAGCAGTTTTCACAAAAGGAAAACCCAATTACAAAGGTAAATGGAAGAAATTCTCAATATTACCAATTTGAAATTTAACTTTGAACTACTAAAAATACAAAAAGATAGTAAAACCAATAAAAAATTTATAGAACAACAGATATTTAAAGAACACATTTTAGGAAACTCTATAAACTAAAAATTGTTCTAACCAGACTTGATTACTAGACAAAGAGAGTGTAATGCCAATACATCTATATCTAAARAATATAAAATCATGAGATGAAATTAATCTAGCAGATGAAATGTAATTACATTTTGATTTAGAATCTTATACTTTTTCATGGAAATATTAATCTAAATAACTAGGATTAGAACTTTTTTTTGCACAATGGAAATGACCTTAAAAGTATAAACAGAGATGAACAAAACCAGAAGTTTGTCCTGAAAAAGTGGAGAACCGCAGTGTTTTGTGCACAGTGTGCTGTTATTCACATTTTCATTTGCTTATGTAGTAAAAGAGAAAAAAAAGTGGAAAAAAAAAAAGTCTTTGGTAAATAATGATAATTTTAAATGTCATTAAGTACTAACAAAGTTCCAAGTATCTATGATGTTCTTGCCAAAAGGTTTAAAATTTTAAATACAGATAAAGAGAAACAGTTGAGAGAGAGCAGAACAGCCAAAGATAGTGATATGAACCTTTTCTACTAGCTGGGAGTGAAGATAGCATTTATTAACATATGTTAGTAGTTAAGTCTGACATTAATAGTGAAGTGAAAAGGGAAATGATAGGAAGCAAGATCATAAGTGTAGACAGAAACATAACTGAGGAGATATTTAGGAAGAAATAATCTTAAATGTGACTAGCTAGGATTCTGACAAAGAACTTATATATTGTAATGCAGGTGAGAAAAATGGCAAATGCACAGAAGAGAAATGTGAAGCATAGACAAGCAAAAAGTGCAGAGATAAGTCAGGGAGGTTTTCAAGTCATAATCAAAGTTTAACTAAAAAGAGCAAATAAAAATATAAGATTATAAAATTGTTAAATAAAAATGAAATGCAGTGAATATAATCTTAACTCATTATAGTATTTTATTTAATTTTGTATCTTTTCAAGCTGTTTTGATGATGGACTCTTACTTAGGAAAGAAATTGGGTACTCACTAGGATACTGTAATTAATAGGATTTTACTGTAAGAAATAATTGAGCACTATGACAAGACCAAAGTTTACAAGTTAAGAAAATGCAGTATTTCAGAGTCTTTCTAATTTGAAGATAAACAGGAAGCCTGATGAACAGAAAACCAAGGCTGGAAGCCTTTCGTTACACCCAGACATCCCAGGGTTTGGAGACATTCTCTGCAAACAAATCTAATCCTAAGAAAAAAATTCTTTTGAGGGGGGTCTTTGTTTATTACATTAACTTCCTCTCTTGTTATTTTTTTCTGTGAAGTTTTTCTTTTGTTTTGTTTTTTTGGGTTGGGCTGGTGGTGGTAATAAATTGTATACATGAACAATGAGTAGCCTCAGGATACATGGTGTCTGACCAACATCTAACCATGTTTTGGGCTGCATTTTGAAATGGAGSCAACATTCTTTATAACACTTCACTGCATGTATCAGTCTGATGGATAAAATGACTATTTAGAATTTACATAACTACGGGTGGCTGCTGCTCTCAGCTCTCTTTCAAAGTGCCATCAAGAGATATGACATTTATCTGTCCCTTAAAAAGTGAAAGACTTCTTTTGTTTTGGGATGCTTCATTCATTCTGTAGGATGGAAACACTGATGTGATGGAAGGTGGGCTTTGGGACATCATATTACATCATTAGTATGCTGTTTCAGAAAGACTTAGAATATTTGGGGTGTTAAAGACAACTTTGTCATAAATAATGGGGGTTTTTTTGGAACGTAATTGTTCCACTAGGGAGAAGGACGTAACCTCACAAAGGAGATGATGACATACTTATTTGTATGTTAAGTGAGCTGCTTTAGAAATTCTAATTCATAATTAAATACTTCAGAACTAAACATTTGTATCCTATACTAATTACTACATTAATCATGCTATATCAATATCTTGTGTTAATTACTTTCAAGTTGCTTATCTGATGCTGCAATATTTTATACAGTGTAAAAATGGAAATATTTAAATATGGAGAGTCAAAAAAACCCTGGATATTTAGTGTGGTATTTAGTATTATAGAAAAAAACATTTAAAATATTTTGCTTCCATATGTAGGTGTACATATACATAGGTACATGTATGTATATGGATGGAGAAAAATAACAAAAGTTAACTAAATATTGGCATCACAAGTTTGGGAGATTTTTTTCTGCCACAGATTGTTTCATCAGAAATAAGAAGACAGAGAGGAAATGAAGAGAAAAAGAGAAAAAGAGAAAAGAGAAAAAATTCTGGCATAAATCAAGAAAACTCCTGTCAAGGCAGGCCATAGGCCCCTAGTAAATTTCTGGCTTTGAGTACTTATCAGAAGGACTGATTATAAGCCATACAATAGATATGCTATATAAGTCTACATAATATTTCTCAGTGAGAGACAAAAGGGTTCACAAGAAACAACCATTTTTAACAACAACAACAAAAAATTTAAAAAGATATGTGTGGAACAAAAAAGTAGAAATAATAATAATAATAAATTCTATGCAGTTATCTGTAAAAGAAACATAAACCTTGTGTAGCAACTGCAGAAAATATAAGTCTATAGAGTTATGGCTAGTCCATAAAAGTACATTTCTACAGTTTCGTTCATGATTCTTGGAAGTGAATAAGCTACTTCATTAGGGTTTTTTTATTCTTAAGTTTATTCTCCTACTTTCCCTACATCATTTTGCTGTGACTTCCTTGTCTATTTCTAAAGAGTGGTTGGAAAATGCAGTCTGTGATAATTTTTTTTACTAATTCTGCTGATTAAATGGTCATTATACCGCTCTCAAAAATAACTCCAGTGATGTAATGCTGTTACAGGGAACCACACTTTGATTGAAGGGGAGTAATTCAGACCCTGCATGTATTTTGTTACAGATTTTCATGAGAGGTAGCCAGAACATTAGTGAGTACATAAGAATGAATTGTTCTGATTTTATGAAAGAAGAGGAGCTGATAGGAATGCTATGGTCTGAGCAGTACAAGCCAACACTGAGACAACAGTAAGGCCTTCAGGTACAGCCAAACAACTTGGGAACACAGGTTGCATTCAGTAAGTAGACTTGTGAGTCCAAATGTCTTTGTATTTTCTGGAACTGTTCTCCAAATGCGTCTTTGAAAAAATGTTCTGGTCCTTGGGCAAGCTGTGGAAACAGACACGTGCTCTGAGAATATGGAGCACCATGAGTTCTAATAATACGCCAAGCCAGATACAGGCAAAAATTATCTTAGTGCAATTTCAGTGGAAAGAAGACCCCCTCAGGACTCGATTATTACTCCCTCTCAGCTGAGCTACCAACTGGAAAGATGCTGCAGGGAAAATCAATAACCTCCTGAAAAAATGGTGTGGGAAGTCAGCCTGATAGGTGATGACTTAGCAAATAATAATTTTTATAGTATATTTTATATGAAGAACTGGGACAAGTTTTACCATATATACCACACCTTATAAAGAAACCTGGCCAAAAGTATCCAGGACTTTGGGTTCTTTCCTTTAAATATATCTACCGCAAATCAATTGTTTTCATTCCTCTCCCAGTTATGTGGATGATTTGGGAATTCAAATGGAATTACTCCATGATCTGGAAAAATCCTTTTTGAGGTGGAGTTCTCAAATCAGATGGCAGCCTCTGCATTCTTAAGAATATGTGGTAAGAGAATGAGAAGTCRTTTTTGCTAAGGTCTTTCAAGGAATATAAGTTTTATATATCCTAGTTCTTAAACTGGTAGAGCATGTAAGACCTCACTCAATATAGGTAGGCAAGCAGTTGCTGTAACTAGATTGCCAGTTTACTGACAGATTCTGTAGTACCATCTGGAGTGCACTTACTCCTGCATACGAGCTGGCTTTATTACAAAGAATCCAACAATGCCTATTTATAGTCTTGTTACTATGAATACATCAAGTGTCACCTTAATTATTATCATGATTTTTAATATTGTRGCTATGAATGTCTATCCTCCCCTTTCAGTTAGTTAGTACCTTCAATTCATAATGCATTAAAGAAAGCAAAATTACATATTTGCCCTAATATGGTCTTTTATTTTCTCCATTTTCTTGTCTTTGTCCTCCCTAGTGAAACAGTGAATTCTAAATGGCCATCTGTCTAAATTGTTCTCCTCGTATAGGTAGAGCTGATTTATTTACAAGACACATCTTGGCAAGCATTCTTAGATTTCACCTAGGGTTTCAGGAAAACTGGGAGCTGTTTTATAATTCACAACCATCAAGTGAAAGTACTTTACATTGCTTTGTATTGCCTGCACAGGGTATATAAAATATTTAGATGCTACAGTGGGGTTTGGAGACACAGTTTTGTCACATCAGTTTTGGCACTTTCTGTTACACATGGTCACAGCAGCCAGTCATCACTTAATCCTCAAATCTGTATTTTGAGAAAAGACACCTGGAGACAGAGAAACCCAAAAGGAAGAAAGGAGTAAAGCAAAATATTATAATTAAAAAGATCAATGAAATTAATAACGACTGATTTTGAGAGATATGAAACCAACCAAGGAAAATATTTATTTTTTTCTTTTAATGTTATGTCTACTACTTTCTACGGTAGTAGAGACAAAATACCACAACATGTGAGCATGGAGATGTGCATGAGATCAAGAATATTTGATGCAAGGTTAAACTCAGAGTGAAGACTAAGTTTTCAGTGCCTGATAGAAAAACGAGCTCCACTATTTTACGAGCGAGAAAATGATATTAATAATTGTCCAAAGAAATGGAGAGTTACTTTGCACAGATTATTATGACATGATCTATTAGCCATAAACTGGGGACAACCATACAGAGCCCAGGGCTTATGCAGTTTGGTGAGTCACTGAGTACTGAGCTGTGAGTCCCAGACCCAGGCTGTTGCTCCTATGGGAAAGGACATAAATTCGAAGGAATGGGATTACCCTGAGAGCAGGAGGTAAGCTGAGAGATCAGAATAGACATCTTGCTCCTTTGGGCAAGATGGTAATAACTGATGTCTCTAGGGTGGGCTACTGCTGCTGTCACTGGATGATGCTTCAAACCATTCATTCTTGCCTGCCAGCATCAGTCAGTCTAGTGTATACCCAGAGAAAGCAGCTGCCCCTGGTAGTTTGCTGCCCTGGGTATTGCTTTGCCTAGTCAACCTAACCAGGACACKCAGCATGGCCCCGGGAATGACCACTATATTGTACATTAAAGTTTAATATTTTCTGAGATGTCAGGAGGTTAAGAGTATGACACCAGGGACAGGGACGTTGCAAAGCTGAACATAAGTGGAACTTAAATGACCTCTGGAAACTGATGCAGTGAGGAATTTCTTATGGCAGGAAGAAATGTAATCAGAGCATACAAATAGGTAAAGTGTTGTCTAATAGAGCTAAGGCAGATAACAATGGCAACGTGCTTTAATTCAGCATCTGACTGGTACACAGAAAGTCAAATAAATTTTTTGTGTGTTTTAATAACATGTGCTAGACCTATTCTAGAATAATTTAGGTAATAACCATGATGAATAGATCTTTTATCAAGATATTTAGTGATATATAAAACCATGTCTGAAGCAGACTTGAAATGAGTATCAGCTCCTTTGAGCAATAACCAACCCTTCAGAAATAGGTGGATGTGGTGTCAGATTTTAACTGTAGTGACTGAAATAACTAGTAATTAAAGAGTTCATTTTGTGGGTACAGTTAGTAGTGAAGACTGAAAGGATAAACAATTTTTAATTAAATTTCCCAGAAGAGAAAAATAAGATTTTTTAAGCTAAAATAGATTGAAGTCCAGACAGCCACTTCTAGCTAGAAAATCCTAAATTCAGATTGGTGCATTAGGGTAAACTAAATAATGAAAGAATCCTGAACCGTGATTGAATTCCTTGAATGCATCTGAAGTATCTCCACAGAGGAAAATGCATGTTGGTTTCTGGTTCCCACTCGAGTGTAGTATTTCACTCTAGTATTAAAAGCACTTAGCACAATTATATTTAGAACCTGCATTTCTATTTAGCTTCTGGAATAATAGTTTATTCAGAATAATAAGTACAACAAGAAAGGAAGGAAAATATTTAGGGGGTTTTTTCCCTTTGAAAAGGAAAATGTCCATGGAAAGGGAAAAAAGTAGAAGAGCAGAGCTGATAACCAGCCTTCTTCAAATTTATTAACACCAAAAAAGCTAAGTTAATGATATATATATATATAATTTTTGGTTTCCAAAAGAGTAATGCAGGCATACATTGATCTGAGTTGTGTAATTGTATAAAATATAAATAACATGTTTATATAGAAAAAAATGTCACTCTGGGTTTTAAACACTGTCTCAGTGTACAACACCTCGATATAGGTTATTAATTTGTTTCACATTGTGATAAAGACCCAAGAATTCTTCCTATTTAGCATCAAGGCAGGTGGCAATATTAAAGGTAAAGAGAAAAGGAAGAAAGGAAAAGATGGGAAAAAAAATCAATTTCAATAATGCCTCAAGTGGGTTTTGGGTACTAAAGCGAAAAGGCATGCCAAATTCAGATCTTTCCATGTGTGCAGCTGTAAGAGACTGTAATGTCACTTGTGAACTGGATCCTGAGCTCTGAATCGCTAACATTGTCAGGACAACTCTGAACAGAAAGAGAAAAACTTGGAGCTCACCAAAATAGAATACAGAAAGAGGCATAATTTTACTTTTGTGTTTGTATGCTCATGTTTTACAAACCTTCTGGTATGAGTCCAGGAAGATTTCAAGGCAAGTGGCCAGCATTCAGTAGGTGACTATAAAGAAAGTTTTTTTAAGTTAGTAAATAGTCACCAGTCCTTACAGGATGGCTATCTTAAAACTGTTTAGCTGTGTTATCTTTACTTTTACAGGAACACTCATGCAGTCTCAGCATCCCAACATATCTTCTAAACAGATTCTCCAAAAAATCAGTGGGTACACTCCACAGAATGTTGAGAGGACAATCAAATATTTGTAACACAGTGGCCTAAGCAGAAAAGAAATTTCCTGGGAGCCAGCGTTAGTCAGATAAACTCCTTTGGTGAAGGTAGAGCAGTGAGAAGAGATTGAACCAAAATAATAATGGGGACTATTGGTCACTCAGAAACAGATATTTCAAAGAAGTAGCTTCAAATGTCTGCATATATGCTGATGATCGAGAACCCACTTGTTTGTCTTAAACAGTAACATTCTTAACATTATTCTTTCTAAAGAAATATCTCAGTACCACAAACTAAGCAAACATTGTGTAGACTTCRTAAACAAAGTAATTCTTAAAAGACAGTATAGTACAGCACATTTTTTTTGTGAGAATTAGTAATAACTACACAAAATCCACTCATTGGCTTATTTCACTATAGATTTTGAATGCTTTGCATCTTCCTAACTCTAAAACAGAGTAAAATTCCAGCACTTTGTGCAATCATCTTCTGTGTTTTGCACACATGCTTATTCAAATTCAACCTGATATTCAGCTGTAGCAAACTGATGTTAAATCCACTAACTTGCCAGTAGTGATAATGGAGCTATTATCACACCTGATAAAGATCTTTGCAATACATTAATTAAATTCTATATTCACTGATGGAGGACAAGTACTCATACTTGACACTTAGATATTTTTTTTCTTTTCATTTTGCATGCCATTTAAGGAGGAAAAAATGGCTTAAATCCAGGTTCTCATTAGTCTATTTTAACAGGAAGAAGGATTCAGCATAATATATAGATACTTTCAAACTGCTGGTACCAGGAGTCAAAGCATTCAGGAGACAGTGGTGACTGGAAATTATATTCCTAATCATATATTCCATTTTCATTTTTCCTTTTCCTTTGTGTCATGAATTGTAAAATATCAGCACTTATTTTGAGGTTGCATAAGTCAAGGCTAGCAGAGGAGTAGAGGCTTCCAGCAGGGATGACGGGTCAATCAGACACCTCTAGTCTCAGCGTGAAGCTTCTGCTGCAGCAAAGGTAAAGCAGCCTTGGTCTGGAATTTTCCCAACAAACTAATGATTTTTATTGGAGTGACAGGGTAATATTTTTTCTCTGATCTTTTACAAGAGAAAGCGTAAGTAATTTTGTCTAATAGGGAACTGTTTAAGGTTCCACACTGGTAAAATGTCAGTACTGTCTAAGCAAAACTACATATTACCTCTTTGTAATGAATGACGTTTTTTATTAAGATTAATTTTTTCTGTTTCTTGGGCACTATGCTAATATATTATATTTGCCCTTGAAATGTCTGTTTAGGTCCATGTAATTTATTTTCTGTTATATACAGTTTAACGAGATGAATCAGAAGATGAAAATACATACTGGTTTCTGCATTTGGCATAGCATTAATAATAAAGTAGAGCAGGTTAATCACAATCTATGAGAAGCAAATCTTTTAGCTCTAGGCATTTTTCCAGAGGCATACAGATTTTTGAGTCCTCTATAAAAATGCTGCTACAACACCATTCCTCCTCAAAACTTACCTTTGGTGTAAAGCAGAATCACAGAATCATAGAATGGTCTAGGTTGAAAGGACCTCTGGAGGTCCAACCCCCCTGCTCAAGCAGGGCCACCTAGAGCCACTTGCTCAGGACTGTGTCCAGACAATTTCTGAATATCTCCAATGATGGAAACTCCACAACCTCTCTGGGCAACCTGTGACAGTCTCAGTCACCCTCACGGTTTTCAGATGTTCAGAGGGAACCTCCTGTGTTTCAGTTTGTCCCCATTGCYTTCTGTCTCGTCACTGAATACTACTGAAAAGAACCTGGCTCCATCCTCTTTGCACCCTCTCTTCAGGTATTTGTGCACATCGATRAGATCCTCCCCTGAAACCTTTTATTCTCCAGACTAAACAGCGCCAGYTTTCTCAGCCTTTCTTCATAGGAGAAATGTTCCAGTCCATTAATCATCTTTGTGGCCCTTCATTGGACTCTCTCCAGTACGTCCATGTCTCTTCTACTGAGGAGCCACACAGTACTCCAGTTATGACCTCATCAGTGCTGAGTAGAGGGGAACGTCCACATCCCTCCACCTGCAGGCAATACTTTGCCTAATGGAGCCCAGGATATCATTAACTTTTTTTACAGCAAGGGAACATTGCTGGCTAATGTTCAAGTTAGTGTCTGCCAGTACCCACAGGTCTTTTTCTGCCAAGCTGCTTTCCATCTGGGTGGACCCCAGCTGGAGGTGGTGCATGGATTTGTTCCTACCCATGTGCAAGACTTTGCACTTCCCCTTGAATTGCATAAGGTTCCTGTCAGTCCATTTTACTAGCCTGTTGAGGTTTCCCTGGATGGCAGCACAACCCTCTGGCTTACCAGCAACTCCTCCCAGTTTTTTGTCACTTGCTGAGGATACACTCTGCCTCATTGTCCAGATCATTAATGAAGAGGTTGAACAGGATTGGACCCAGTATTGACCCCTGGGGTACACYGCTACTTACTGGCCTCCGACRAGGCTTTGTGCCATTGATCACCACCCTCTGGGCCCAGCCATTCAGTCAGTTTTCAACCCACCTCGTTGTCTGCACATCCAGCCCATACATCAACAGCTTCTCTATGAGGATCTTATAGGAGACAGCGTCAAAGGCCTTCCTGAAGTCCAGGTAGACAATATTCACCTCTCTCCCTTCATCTATCAGACCAGTAGAAAATTGTTAAGTTTACCATAGTAGAAGTTTACCAAGTTGGTCAAGCATGACTTCCCCTTGGTGAAGCCATGATGACTACTTCTGATGACCTTCTTGTCCTTCATGTGTCTGGAAATGGTTTCCAGGATTA
>JASVER010000023.1:11393769-11450501 GCA_030449065.1 Oceanodroma leucorhoa | reverse complement strand
CTTTCAGGACCTCAGCTTTTTCCATGTCCTGTGTCATCAGGGATCCTGCTCCATTCAGCAGCAGGCCACATTTTCCCTAGTCTTCCTCTTGTCACTTTTCTATTTATAGAARCCKTTCTATATATGTTCGCCTTTGACATCCCTTGCCAAACCTAATTCATGTTGGGCTTTAGCTTTTCCTAGCTCTGTCCCTGGGWGCTCAGACAGTGTCTCTGTATTCCTCCCAGGTTACCCATCCTTGCTTCTACCCTATGTATGCTTCCTTTTTGTCCTTGAGTTTGGCTAGGACCTCCTTGTTCATTCATGCAGGCCTCCTGGCATTTTTTTGTGACTTCGTATTTGTTGGGATGGAACTCTCTTGAGCTTGGCGGAGGTGATCTTTGAACATTAACCAGCTTTCTTGGCCCTCTTTTTCCTCCAGGGCCTTATTCCATGGGCCTCTTCCAAGCAGAACTTTGAAGAGGCCAAAGTCTGCTCTTCTGAAGTCCAGGGTTGTGAGTTTGCTCTTCACCCTGCTCTCGGGATCCTGAACTCCAGCATCTCATGGTCACTGCAGCTAAGGCTGCCTTTGATCTTCACATCCCCAGTGAGCATCTCCTTGTTGGTGAGCATGAGGTCCAGCAAAGCATCTCTCTTTGTTGGCTCCTTTATCACTTGGAGGATGAAGTTATCATCAACGCACTCCAGGAACCTTTTGGATTGCTTATGTCTTGCTGTGTTGTTTCTCCAGCAGATATAGGCGTGGTTGAAGTCCCCCATGAAGACCAGGGATTGTGAAAGTGAGGCTGCTCCTATCTGTCTGTAGAGGGCCTGATCCACTTGTTCTTCCCTGTTCAGGTGGCCAAGAGCAGACACCCACTTTAATGTCACCTTTACCTTTTCTTTAATTCTAACACATAAGCTCTCAGTTGGTTCCTCATCCACCCCCAGGCAGAGGTCCATGCACTCCAGGTGTTCTCTCACATAAAAAACTCCCCCTCCTCATTTTCGCTTCCTGTACTTCCTAAAGAGCCTAAACACTCCAGRTGTGGGAGCCATCCCACCATGTCTCCGTGATCCCAACAAGACCATAGCCCTGCAACTGCACACAGATCTCTAACACATCATGTTTATTCCCAGTACTGCCTGCATTAGTACATAGGCAGTTCAGAAAGGCACGCACTGACGCATACATAAGTTGCATATAGAGAAATTTAACAGGAGCACAGTGACCGTGTAAATAACATGTTGGGATAGAATTGCAACTAGTTCAGAACTGTGCACCTTCCACATTTTCACAATGTCTCAACAGCTATGTCCTTCCTCTATATGCTTGTTGCATCCACTTGTTACACCCACTCTTTGAGAATGTAATCTCTTTGAGGAAAGAAATGCCATTTCTATAGTTTGCCAAGGTCAGTTGATCTCTAGGCACTACTACATTACAAATGTTTAATAATAGAAACAGTGAATGCAAAATAGAAAACTATTATAAATGTAATCTATATGTAATTTAAACCTGATTCTAGACCTTTACCTGCCACTCCCTGTCCCATTTATCACTTAAGTACTTCAGAGAAGGTWAGAATTTTCCCCAGGATCTGAACAACGAATCCAAGTCAGGAACAAGACCAGCCATTCTGCAAATGATGGAGCTATGGCCAACTCAGAATGGCAAAATATTTCAGTGGATTCACTTGTCCTGAGACTAGACCAGGATGGTAGAGGAACGTGGAGACCCAAAGTGAAAAGCATAAGGCACTAAATTTGATTCTGAAAATGTGACTTCAAACTTTGAAGAAAACTTTATTTTTTCTGCAAGAAATAGCTTACAGGAATGTCTGGAGAGATATCAAAAGCACAGCTGGTCTCTAAGCCATGACAAGCTCTGAATTGTTTCCAGGCTGATGCTTTTGTAATGCTGTTTTAAAATAAATGGTAAAGAAGGTGGACCTGAACAATTCATTGAGTACCTGAGGAATTCACTAAGGACCTGACTTAACTCCTATTCAACTGAGAAGCAAATTTCTTAAGCTCAAGAATATATGCCACAAATACAAATCAATTGATTCAATAGATACAGAATATGCAGGCTTGTTTCCCATTCTCTTCCTTTCTAGGATTTCAGTATTTTCTACCATCACTAAAAGCCTCATACGGTAGAATTCATTATTAGCCAGATTAAGAGACTACTAAATAATACAAAAAGCTTGGTAAAGGAAAGGAATATACTCATTAAATGTCATTTGAAACATAATGTCAATTATAACAGTCCTGTATATCAACTAAAGATGTAATTGTCTGCTTGATGAGACAAAGGGAGGGCCCCTGATGACGTGCCACCATTTTCGCAGATGCCGTATGTGAACATTCCAGTTCTTTGTCTTTTCTCCAACCTGCAGAATACAATATTATGCTGTTGATAATAATTCTTACACCAACCTACCAAATCCTAATTAAATGAAAACAGGATTTAGCTATCAGAGGTGTTATGTGTTTACAAGGATATTTTAAAACAGTATAGAAAAGCATTTATCCGGGTTTACCTTCATCCAATTAGGGCTCTTGTAATGTTCCAGTTTATCGTCTCCTTTCAATGACATCACTGACTTTTTCACAGGGCAAGGTCTGTGACTAATTCACTGTCGTGGTTTAACCCCAGCCAGCAACTAAACACCACGCAGCCGCTCGCTCATCCCCCCACTCCGGTAGGATGGGGGAGAGGATCGGGAGGGCACACGGAGGAAAACCCGCGGGTTGAGATAAAAACAGTTTAATAATGGAAATGAAACAAAGTAGAACAGTGATAATAACAACGATAACAACAATAACAGAATATACAAAACAGGCGATACRCAAYGCAACTGCTCACCCCCACGTGTTCCAGACCAACCGCCCGAACCGCCCGAACCGTGAGCTTCCCCCTGAAGGAACCGCCCCCGGTTTTTAAGCTGGGCATGATGTCACATGGTATAGAATACCCCATTGGCCAGCTGGGTCAACCACCCCGGCTATGCTCCCCCCCAGGTCCCCCTGCACCTTGAAGGGCGGGGGAGGCTGTCGGTGCAAGCACCACCCAGCAACAACCAAAGCGTCAATGGGCCATCAACATTCCTTTCATTACCAAACCCAAAACACAGCACCCCCTCCAGCTACAGGGAGGGGAGTTAACTCTGTCCCAGCTGGAACCAGGACATTCACTATACGAGCTGCTCAGTAATAATGATTCTTATTACACATTTTAGGGTCTCCTGCTAATCACATGGCTGGATGAATTCCAGTTTAAGCATTTGATGGCAAATGTACATCAGCAAATTAATCAGTTATACTATAGCAGAATGTGTTTGAATATATTTTTCATCTTTTTTTAAGGAAGAAAAAAGAAAGCCTACATTTCTTTCCTTGTTAAAAAAAAAAAGAGTCAGAGGGATGTTAAGAAGTAGATTCTATACAAAAGAGAACACTGTATTTTTTTTTCTCATTTCACTGATATATTTTACCACTTCTACTAGTCACCCGAGGATTGTGTTGTACACACATACCTCATTCTTGACTTACAACACTGGCTATTTCACATCTCCCTCTCATCTGCAGAGAAAACAGGTTTTGAAGAACACATGCAATTTCCTTCACGCCAGAAATTAGTGCACCATCCTTAGTAGATCAAAATGCTCACTCCAGAAAATATACTCCAGGAGTTTATACAGAAAGGTGCTTTCATTCTTCAAACAAAAAACAAACTTTTTTTATTACTCTTTATATTCAGAAAGGGTGTGTGATCCTGTAGAGACAGTTATATATCTACATGGCTAAAAATACTGTTTAATTTTCTATAGTGCATTTTAAAAATATTTGGGCTTTTTGTRTGATGCTTTCTATGGCATTAGTGATGTCAAGGCAAGTATCAGAAAACTTTATCCATATATCACAAAGACAGACCTAGAATAGATTCTCTCTACACACATGCACGCACACGAAAGAACCCAACCAACCAATCAACCAAAAGAAAAAATCAGGAAATATAGCTGTTCTTCCTTTAAGTGAGGAATTGGTTAGGGAAAAAGTGTGCTTCTACTCCTGGATAATGGATAAAATGAAGCATTCACTAATTTCAGGTGGAGACCTTTGAAATCTATCTTTGAAAACTTTTTCCCCTCAGCACCCCCAGACCCTCTCCGCATATAAACTATGAAGAAAATATGTAACTAGTTATCAAAACATAATTTTTATTTTGTCACTATCAGGCTTGATTCAGATGCCTAAACATAAGTTTCCAGCACCATTTAAAATGCTTAGTAGTGTCCAAGAATATTTTAGAGTTACCTACCTGCTAYCAGACAGCTGACAAACAATGCAAAAGACCTCTGGGAAACCCATCTCTTCAGATCGATATCTGGCAAGAGAGATGCAGGGGGACATCTGGTATGGCATGAGATATCTCTCTACAGGCAATCAACTGTTTTCCTCTCATGTGGTTAAGAAATAGTAGATGATATGATGAAAAATTTTTCATGAACATTTAGTTTATATTACATAACGATTTTTTACAATGCCATTTTGCTTAAGTATATCTAGGATGAACTTAGACAAAATAAGGGCACTAACAATGATGAGTGATTAGACTTGTTTAATAAAAAAATTTATCCCAAATCAACAGCTATTGAAAACTTTTTACTACTACTGACAATTCAGGGACATGAATGGATATATGGATTGAACCACTTTTTTCTCTTTTGGAAACTCCTGATCTTCTAGGGCATATTATGTGTGCCTTTAGATACTGATAAAAACCTATCTAAAATCTTTCAGAAACGCTAAATATATATGTGCAGACATTTGAAGAAGAATATGTACAAGATACCAGTAAAATAGTGTGACTGTCTGCCTTTTTACAAATTTACATTGCTTGTATGAACTTTATAAATGTATACTGTGTATTACCCACATGTATATTTTAAATATAATTTTTCACACAATCAGCATAAAGATACTAAAGAATTATAGTAGCTTACATTTCATACGGCAATGTCTTTCTGTAGGAAAATTATCTAAAAGCAACTTTAAAAACAGGTGTAAGAAGAAGTCTTTCTTTAAATATGGCAATATCACATTAATTACTAGTTATCAAATACATGTCTTTTTGTACCATTTATTCTGAAACAGATTGAAAATTATATTTAAGACATTTTTCTTATCCATCCGCAAGCTACAATTTTACTGCATTTTAGTGTCAGAAAACCTAGCTTCATTCTTAAGAGAAACTAAATGCTATGACAGCCTAATGCTTCTTTTGTTGAAGTCTATAACTACGCCGTAGTACTAAGACCATTCAATCAGCTATTAGTTATAAAGACAGCTGAATTCCCAGCTGGACTTTAAAAGCAACCAAACCAAACCACAAACAACAACAAAAAAGCTTCAGAGGGAAACAAAGAAATGATTAAAAATAGTTATTTGAAAGTCTATAGATTGCACTAGAAAATGATACTTCTTCACTTATGTAAAAAATAAAATAAAATAAAATCTCAATATATATAATGATGGTTCCTGACTCAAGATCTCAGCATTTGGGTATATCTTGCATTTATCTAAACATGTAGACATTATTTATAAACCTATTATCCTTACCTTTGTGATCCCTAGTGTAATTTCATACAGTGTTTTTGGGGCCTGATGATGATGTGCATAAATATTACCTCTCAAAGATGGTACTCATGTTTCCCTCTTAGGAAATCTAAAAAAAAAAAA
This sequence comes from Oceanodroma leucorhoa, assembly GCA_030449065.1. Classification (NCBI taxonomy): domain Eukaryota; kingdom Metazoa; phylum Chordata; class Aves; order Procellariiformes; genus Oceanodroma; species Oceanodroma leucorhoa. The sequence continues at coordinate 11,444,774 of JASVER010000023.1, read as the reverse complement.
AAAACCACAACCCAATACTGGCAGATCAAGGTTTTCCCTTTGGTTGTGAAAGAAGACAGAGAATGAGACCTTTTCCCCAAATAGGTTTTGGGAAATTCATTCAAATTATCCTTTGAAGTTCAAAATACCCAGTAAACTCTAACACATAGTTCCAAGTTGGATGCACAGCTGTGAAAAAACATAGCCTGCATGTAGCTTATATTGCTGTATGATTCATCTACAAACTGACAGTGTAGGTTGCTTGAAGAACTCAATAAGGTAAAATGATGATGTTTTAGATAGAAGAGGATGGCTGGCAAAACAGACTATGAGATAAAGTCCTTCCTTCTTCATGTTCCACCCTTTCTTTCCTCCTAAAAGAATATCCATTCTTGAGTAAAGCACGGGCCTGAACAGGTGAATCTTCATTTAGTATTTCTTTAAATAGCTTGACATATTCATCAATAATTTTTTTAGAGCAGCTGGATGATGCATGGAGGCAAACGCATACTTAACCCTGTCTGTATGAAATACTATGAAGAGCTTGTGACCTGTGAAAGGGCGCACTAATATAGAAAATGCAAGGATCGTGGTACATAGTAGATCATCTGTCTTGTTTGCCTGATAGAGCATATGCTGACAGCCAAAACATTGAAGCAGCTAGTGATGCTCCTGCAATTTATTTACTGGACAGCTTGCTTGAGACATCATAAAAGCACCCATAAAATAATTATTGCTGGAAATATTTGTTAAACTTTATAAATAGGGAAACAAAGTAGCCTTTTAGCAACTGCAGTTAAAGTCTACCCACCATCCTACTCCCTATTTATTTTCCTCCGACATTTAGCTGTCATTTGTTTGACTGAAGTTTCATTGTCATGTGCTGGTTTTGGGCAAGGAGTAGGGTGGAGACGTGGAGTTTACGAACTGTCCACATTAATTTTGTGGATAATGGTTCAAAYCCTCATTAAAATAAAAAAAAAATCAGCTAACCTACTGGCTAGAAGGTTCAATGCTTTCCTTCAGGCAGCAAAACAAGAGTCTGGGGAAAGAGGCAAATTGTGTAAAGTGATTTGTCAARTGAACAATGCACAGAGCACTGATATTCTTTCTGGTATTTTATAGGGAAAAGCTGGGGAAAGCTGGGAAAATACAGTGGTTGTCTCAGCTGTGGGAGAGAAAGTTCTTTCATTTCTCCAGGCCATGGCAAAGGCTCTCTCCACAAGACCTACTTATTAAAGCAGTGAAAAATGTACTCTAAAATGTGATCTTGAATTTTTAAATAACACTTACACATATTTATCTAAATGTGTAAACAGACACACATGCATCTTTCCCACTGGAAGCTCCTGGGCTTTATTTTTKGCTTAATGATATACACTCACGATGATAGTTGTGTCCCATTTATACTTCCTTCTTAGGAAGATTAACTCTGAAAATTGAACATTAGGATGATGGAGTAATACAGAAGACAAAATAAAAGACAATACTTTTTTCAGCCTATATTTTCAATTTCTTTCAACTTTGTTTATTCAACTTCTAATTAAAAATCCTTGTCTCAATCTCCACCATTTACATAGGCTTTATGTTTTTCCTATGCTGCTTTTCCTATCACTTAACTAAATATTGTTATGTTAAAAGCCCTATAATGTCTCTGTGGAATTTTATACTTCTACATGTTCTCTCTAATATTTTGCTATGGCAGTATAAGTACCTTCCCTTAAAGGGAATGTAAGCACATTTCCTTAACGGGCTCATTACAATCTGCATTTATATTTGGTCATATAACAAAATGGCTTTGATTAATTATTCAGGACCAGTAGTATTTGTTTCAGATGACAATCCATTTAATGGTTGTTTAGGGCAACCCAGGCTTTTGACTATTTTCCATATCCCCTGGAAGACCTTCTGAGTCTTGTGCATGTTTTTGTGTTTACTCACACATCAGAAAGCTTTTGTTGATGAGTGTGTGGGTTATTTAAGGTATGTCTCATAGGGTTGCTTTCTATATTTTCTYCAGTACAGAAAGAGAAACACTGGAGCAGGTTTTTCCTAAATGGCTGAGATATAATAACAGGTATAGTGRTGGTTATTGTGCTTTTGGTTTTGCAAATGTTTTTGTGCAATGCTTTCTTTTCTTCTATAACTCTATCCTCTCTAAATATCTACTTGCATCCTAGTGGAAATTATATTTTTTCTGACTACCTCTTGTACATCTATTATGATTTCATTTTCTCTCCCAATCATGTGCCCACCAGCTTCATATTATTTYGTCTCCTTGCAGATTATGATAGAGTTTTATGACATACAAATTAAAATAGTGCTGTATTTAGACATGCTGATTCCTTATATGACAAATTAAATTTTGTGTTTCCTCAAAAGAAGGAGAAAAATGAGAGGTAGACATAGGGAACATAAAGATTAAATTTTAGTGATACTTGAAATAATGATTTTAAGTAGGGAAAGAGAAGGATTTGTTACAGTGTCCTGCTGTCTGCCTTTCAGGGAGACCACTGAATCAGGGCAACCTGAAATATCCTATCCATCGTGTTTCCTGCATAATTCACCTAAATTGGTTGCCCATATTTTGCTATTTGTAGAAATAACAAAAACATCATAATTGTCTGATTCCTTTTAAATATCAYCACATGTACCTTTTTAAAAAATATATATATAATAAAAGTATTCTAATAAAAATATTTTCAAAAAACAAACCAAACCAAAACAAGAATAGGGGCAAAACATCCAAGCAGCTAGCAAGCATATGTAGGAAAGGAAACAGTAAAATAAACTCTGGTTGTTCTAGAATTCATGACTCGTGGATGTGCTGAATACTCTTTTTGGGAGCCTTACCTTCAGTCTTTTCTCAATGCAAAGTTGCATTACCTCATGGCTTTGTGAGGACAGTTTTACAAGTCTGTAAACTTTATGACAACCACGAAAACACAAGACAAGATTAACCAAAGTTTCCGAGCTTGCTAATGTTCAACAGAAGTAGCTTATATTGTTTTACTATAATGTAACACATTTTTGGTCCTTGCTGAAGAAAATTTTGTGTTGGTGCCAATATATCTAACCAAGTTCAGAGACAAAAAAACAGCTACAATGAGGATGCGTTTCATGGTAAGTGCAAGGTTCATGTGGTATAGTTCCAAACCTCCCGCTGACTCCTATGAGTATTTCTGTGTTCATCGCTGCTTTATAATTGTAACTTCACATTGCTGGTTAAAAGTAGCTATCATTCACCGCATTCACAGCTTTTATAACTGGGAGCTTGCCCACAGTAACAGTCATTTCAGGCTTATAGACAGTTTTGGTCCTGAAGGTCAGAGAACCTGTATATACCAGTTTTCCAAGCAGACTTTCAAAGCAGACACATTAAACAGTCCAAGTCAACACAGAGTCTTATTACTATTGCAGTGAAGAAAGTCATCATGAAGTTGCTCTCACTAATGCTGCTTTTATATTTATAGAAGGGTTTTGTCCAGTTAAAGGTAGGGAATATGCTTTATACATTCAGTTTTTACAGATGACCAAGCCATGAACTTTGAGACATTCCAGTTGTGTGTTTGTAATCTTTAAAACAAAATGTCCAAGAGATGGGATTTCTCTGCTTTTGAGAGGGCAGGTGTTAAGAAGAGTGTGAAAGGAAGGTGACTATGYACTTGAAAATTTTGGGGGAGTTGCATGAGGCAGGAATCAGAGAAGACAATTTCTGTTCTGTCTATGGGGACAAGTTCTTACAGATTATTAATTTTTTGCTCAGTTTTGGAGTGCTATATTGATGACCCTTCTCTGCATTAAAACAGCTTAAGCAGTTAAATTTCTGACATCAGAATACTGAGAGGAATGGACACTAGTCACAGAATAACTTTTAGACACTAATGAGACACCACTCCTAATTCTACTGCATGGAATATTCAGAATCTTAAATGGCATTGTTGGTCAGAGTAATGTCATTTCAACTATCTCTGTCTGCTGTTTCTATTTTTCAAACCATCAGAYGCAAACTCTAAGGTCTAGTATATGTAATCCCAAAAGGAAATATCTACACAAAAAAGTGTAGTCTGTTCTCAAAATGTTCTTTTTTGTGTGTACTCAACTGTAAGTGAAATATACTGAGAACATGTCCAGACAATCACAAAAACTGCGAAATGAAGTCTTCTCGTTAACTGATTACTTGTGTATCTCTCGGGTCATGAATGTTGGTGAAATAAATGGTTCAATCTAGCCAGGTTTGCAGATTGTTTAATAGTGAATATAATCATTACTTCAGAAGAGCTCTAGGTTTTGCTGTAACACAAGACATGCAGGACCCAAGGCAAAACTCTCTGTAATGATGTAACATGATTCTTCAAATGCCTAAAAGAATAAGGTATCACTTTCTTCTCTTTAAATCAAGTGGTGGAGTGGGTGGGAAGGGAAGGCTGGCAGCCTTACTTCCTTACAAGGAAGAACAACACAAAAAGCTAATTTCCTAAATTTATGTCTAAGGCTTGATTTTTTAAAGGACGGGTTCTTCCTTAGCCACATCAGTTAGTCCCAAATTTGTTTATTTTTTATCATTGTGTATCATTTTTTTTCCTCATTCTTTTCTTTTCCTTTTTACCTGGTTTAGATTTTAATTCACTGTATGTTCACTGTGTACATTCAAAATGATAGGTGGGTTTTTATTGGCATAACTCAGCAAATGAAGGAAAGCATGCCAAAGCCAACTAGAAGGTGCCTAAGCATACTGACAAAGAATGCTGTAGCTTAACTCTTCTTTCTCCTTATAATACATATTTTAAAGCCCAAGATCTTGAGCAATGTAAATTTAAAAGTACTACACAGGAATATGAAGTCACTCTATGACTGCAAAAGTATCTCAGATTCAGTAATGTTTCTGGTAAAGCTCAGCAGTAAAGGTATGGAAAAAAGCGATTTGCTATAAATGCAAAAAAAACCCCAAGCCCAAAGCTATATAGGAAAATACTGGAAGCTGCCTTCAGAATTTCCTATGAAATATCAGAATTTTTCAGTAAAAATATTTTGAAGGTCCTGTGCCTCTCCCATAAGTTTCCCTCCCCACACCATATCTCCCACCACCAGATGCCCCACAGAAAAAAAAAATAAAAAATTTCCTGGCTAAGGAAAATTATAGACTTGAAAGATTTGATTTCAGTTCTTTCTGAACAGCCCTGTATATAGCTTGGAAAAAAACAATTTTATGACCCCTGTCTAATATGCACCAGGAGTCTGATGTCCTCCTCAGAAGACTGGGGAAAGTCTTCAGTTTGACTGTCTATTAACTTATTCTGGAAGCCAGAGACCTCCAAGAGTTTAAGGTCAAAAAGAAGGCTGATATAGAAGGATTTCTGATAGCTGTGGAAAACCAGGCAACAAATCCAGCGGTAAAGCTGTTTGACACAGTGAGAGGCGTTTTTGAATTAATTGCTAAACCTACTTTTGGTTACTGTAAAATAGCAGATTTCTTCAGCCACAGGAACTGCTGCCTTCGTAGGAAATTTGTCTCCCCTTTCTCCGCGATGCCTTTCTGTAAAACACATGGTAAAGTCATGGGCCTCGATCCCTACTAGTTAAGTTGGTCATTGGTCTGATACATGGCCTGGGCATGGTGACTGATACAGCTGTACTGAATTCTCACAGTTGCAAAGACCATTGCAAATTCATATCTCTACTCTCTACATTAATATTTTAGCTCTTAGGCTTTGCCTTTTATATTGCAGAATTTTTATTGCATAAATTTCTTTAAGATATGAAGATTAATCATGTGACATTATTAAATAATTGCAGATACATACATTGGAACCATATGCTTTGTCTATATTCACAAATAGGATTGATCGAAGCTTTCTTTTCTGGCCCTGAAGTGAAATACTTTAGAAGAACTAAGCTCTCTTGTGCTTCAAAATGGGATGGCCCCATCCAGCTTGAACACTGAGAACAATTCCTGACCCAAAGCTAAAGCCCAGAAAGTACTGGGACAGGGCTAGTTGGTGTGGCCAAAACTGCACCAAGAACTGTGCTAATATTTTAACAATATGGAATGCAGAATGACGTGCAAGCTGATGTCTAAAACCTGACCTATTTTGTGTTGCTCTAGAAGTATCAGGCAGAATTTAGGTCTTCTTGGTTAGGAGTATACAAGTAGATATCCCTTTGGCAAAAAGACCGTGCAGATATATGTGTGTGGAAATTAGGACTATGGGTAGGATTGTGTTCGGTGCAATCACCCTTATGAAACTTTATGGCAACTTAAGCTTTCTGAAGAAATTTATGTATGTTTTTGATTCCATGGAATATCATAACTATATTTGTGAGAATCTGCACTTCTGTGTGTGTGTCTATACACATCTAATCCACCAAACAACACTATTCATTCACAGACATAAATTCCTGTACATAAAAGTACAGATATATTTTAGACCATATTTTTTAAAAACCTTATCTGTTGTTTGTCAATATTCAAGAAGTTCACTGATTCACAACCCTAGTTCAGACAAAGATAATATTTAGACAAAGCAGATATATATTTGCACTTTTCCAGTCCTCTTATGTTGTAGGATCTCCTGTAATTTTATTCTGCGTAGCTTACTTGTCCTGAAGCTTCCTCAGGATAGAATGGAGAATAGTAAGGTACAGATTACAAAGGTTGTCTTTGTCAAAATCCAGCTCTTACCCGTGAAGCTGCTCGCTGTATTTCAAACAGATCCCTATTTTACCACAGATAAAAATATCTTATGTGGAAGAGAGCAAATGTCAAATGAATCTGCACAAAGCTATCAGCTGAGGAGAGATGAACCTGATATGCATTCTTCAAGAGTAGTCTAATTCATGGTTTTGTTTTCAATTGCTAAATGTATGTAATGATACTTAGTAAGACAGGTTCACACAAAATCAACCAGCAGGAATAATCACAATTCTGAATCATTTTTTCTTTAACTGATATCATTGGTAACAGCTTAACCTTACAACTGAAATTAAACAACCCTTTTSAGACATTTCTCAACTTCTATAGCTATACAACATACTCCCTTGCATTTCAATAGATTAAATTAACCAGTATATAACCTCTCATCTGTGGGTTTTCGTTTATGTTCATGAGACAAATTATGATTTTCTGCTCCGGTGTTTCTTGTAAAATCTGCTTTGCTGGTTTGAGAGCCCAGTAACAAAGACAGAGGCCAACTAACAGATAATTCTGAAGATGAGATTGTTAGGAAATTCTTTGATACACAAGTCATCTGCTTTGAAATCAGGAGAATTTTGTGTCAACCAATAGGCACCTGCTAAAGTGGTAGCTCTGTCTTCAACCAGTAATCGTGTGATGGCCTTGCCCSACTGCCGCACTTTGTAAGGACAGTTATGCAATTACTTCTATACAGAGAGCCAGGAGTTCTAAGGGATACTGGGCGTAACAAAGGGCTAGATGGGAGAAAGCACTCATGTGAGATGGTTCCACATATGTCTGCTCAAGCCTGTGAGGACTACACTTCAGGATAAAAATTCCCAAGCCCATTGTAAGAAATTACTAAAAGAGTTTTAGGTTTTGTTGATATGTCAGCACATTTAAGTCAAACCCTTGAGTAATATGTAAAGTGCAGAAAGGTTTTTTTAGGAACAAACATAGTCTTGCTCTGTCTCATTAAAAAAAAAAGAAAGGTTTGAATAGCTTTTATTCTAGATTCTGTGGTGCATCTTAAAACACACAAACTCAGAGAGGAGGTGTGCTGGTACTGAGAGCTAATCTGTAAAGAAATACATTTTTTTCAGATGACAAAAGCAGCTCTAACTGATTATGAAGTGACTGTTAAGTTGTAATAATGCTTATCAGTGCTGCTGGTTTGACTCAAAGTCTGCTGAAGGGTGCCAAAAGACTCCAATGTACTACAATGAGTTTTGGTTCAAACAGGAGTGCTTCAAAGAACTGACCTGTGGTTCAATATTCAGTTAAGTCCTGCACTTCTTTATTGCTATTGAAAAAACTTTCAGAAAAGTTCTGTGTGTTTAGGTAAAATTTTGGTTATCCTCAGAGGCTGCTGATCATTCAGACATAATGAATAAGATTTTTACTGTTCAGTCATATTAACATTGTGACTGCAACTGCCCTGAGTACAGTCGGTGCTGGTAAGAAAATCTGCCCAAAAAGTCTGGGCAAGTAGTATCTGCTTAGCTTGTTCTGCTGTAGCTGTAGCAGAACAGCTATACTGCATGAGACCAACACTGTATGCCAAAGTCTTGTGTCTGACAGAGGCCTGATAGATCCTTTGGTGTGGGCCTCCAGAGGGGTAAGAAAGCATGTTTTACATCAGTGATAACCTGGCACTTTCTGTTTCCTCCACCCAAGTGTTTCCAGGCAGGCATGTCCAGAAAAAAACATACCCATTCAGGAAGAAGTGATTACTTCTTCCCCCTCTCCCTGACAGATGTCAGTAGCAGATGCCTGGGAAAAGAGGAGTATATGAACAGGGCAAATACAGAATGATAGCTTCTGGCACTGCAGTGTGGAAGTATTTTCTCAGTCATACAGAGTATGATCTCTCTTATTTTTTTTGGTCTTTGATCGACCCTCTYTCATATTTCTAATCACTTTTTGAATCCATTTATATCTGTGGCCTCCACAACATCCTGTGGCAATGATTTCTACAATTTAATTATGCACTGTGTGAAAAAGCACTTCCCTTTCTTTGTTGAAAATTTTCTGGATGATAATTTCATTTAGGGCCCCTTGTTCTTGTTTAACAAAAATAGTGCCTGATTGCTCCCTAGCCTCCTTATTCATGGATTTTATAATTTTATACACCAAGAACATATCCTTTCAGATACTTTTTCTCTAAGCTAAAGACTCCTAATCTAATATCCCCTTCTACAGAAGGACTTCTAGATTTGATCATTCCCCTACCTTTCTGTCTCATTTTAGTTTTATTATAATCTTTAGTGGATGGGGACACCAGAGTTGCAAGTAATAGTAGGCACATGGTAGCTTCCAGTGCACCGAGCACCAAAAATAAGTTAAACAGCTAACTTGTATGTCTGCAGTATGAATGTATTAAAATGTTTTACTATGGCTTTGAAGCTATTCTGCAAGTTTTCTATTTCAGATCCTTTGAAGCTCACTTCGACATGAATACAAGTCTTCTCAACCCGGAAATCTCTACAGCCTGTTGAGTCCTTGCTCTGAAGAATTTTCATGGCATTAGCTGCTATGAAGGAAGGAAAGAAAACTGTGAGATAAATATAAATATAGTTTACTCTGATAGCCACATTGTTTTAGGGTAGTTTCCCAGGCAATCCACTGGTAAAATCTTACCTTCATTGATAGGAAAAAACAGAGAAATAGTAAAATAGTGGGTCAGTTTTATGGAAGATGACGATTTTAGAGTTTGCAGTTGCCATGCCAGTCATTGGGTTTTATTTTTAGCTTAAATTTGGACTTTGAAGTAGTCCATCAACATTTGTGTGAGTTTTAAAGAAAAGATCTGGACTTTTCTCCTTGAAGAGTTTTCTGTCTACCTGAACTCCTGTTATGCATTCCCATCTATGCCCTCTGCTTCATATATTCTTTCCGTTGTCCCCTCATGGTGGCTGAAAAAAATATTTTTCCCAAAAGTTAGAAGGAAACCCATGTAAATGTCATCAAGACAAATGGCAATATAATAATTGAGGATCTCTGTGGTCTGTGAATTCACATATGTTTGTCAGCATTTATGATTTCTGAGTGACATTTGAGTGACTCCAGGTGGAACATATTGAAATGCCCCAAGGAACAGTTCTTTCCTAAAGACAGTCCTGTTGGATAACAGTGCTACCCAGGATTCAAGACAGACAGTTGAAAGAAACAGAACAAGAAATGGCTTCAGTGAAATTTTACAGAATAGGAAATGTAAAGTCACACGATTATTATCTGGAAAGAATATTAATAGATTGTCCTTAATCTGTCCTTAATGCTGCTTTTGGTAATATACCTGTAAAACCAAGAGACACTTGGATCTGATGAAGCCAGGATATAGAACTGCATTATCTCCTAAACTAAAGCCCCAAATTATCTCACTATCTGCATCACAATCTTTGCATGTTTATGGAAGAATGGTGTAAAAGCTGCAACWTTGTGAAATGGTTGAGATCCTTTGGAACAAAATGGACAGTATTCTTAGACCTTCTCTGATTCTCTTCTAAAGGGATTCCACCAAAAACCTGTGAAATAGATTAAGAAATATTTCACCACTTGTGAGGTTGCCAACCATTACAGAAACTTTGAGCAATTTTTTTGAAACCTTTAGATGGATTAAAAGTGTCTGTTATTTAAGCTATAATATCCAAAGCCTCTTTCAGATTTTTGAAGATGTTTCTTGTAAATACCATTAAGAGCAGTCAGGCACAATGGGGCAAGGCACTATAAGCATAATATTTACCAGAAGAGTCTTGTAATTTAAGTATAGGAAATGACATCATATATCTGACTGCAGCCAGTGGACTTTTGCTATGAATTATAATGCCAATTGCACTGTATTTAACTACTATACTTGTATCACAGCCTTATTTTTAATGACTCCCTTTGTAGGAGTTCAAGTCTTTTCTTTTAATAAAACTATTTCACGTTTTGTCCTTGTCAATGTCAGTTTAAAAGAAATGAATACTTCCTATCTGTCTTGTTAAGGGAGATGACCTGCCCAACCTCTCAATAGAAGGTTTGGATTCCTATTAAAACTTTTCACTTCTCTCCTTTCCTTTCAGCTACTGTGTGTGCTGTATCTTTTGTAGATACTTTTTAAAAAAATAATGACCCAGTCAAACGTAAAGAAAATTTTGCCCCAAAACTTTAAATTTGTTACTGAGTGATAGTGCTAGATCAATATTTGCATTAGATAAGGTGGACTGGTTGGACAAAAGGAGAAGATCAAAATGAAGGATGGTTACTACCCCTTGAACAAAAGTTAACCTTTAGGTCCCAGAACTGTTAGTTAATGTGTAGAAACAGGTAGAAAAATGGTGTATTTGCTGGTAATTAATCTTTCAGAATGAGTGCTGATATCAGTTTTTGCTGATTAAAAAGAAAGCTAAAGGCATGATATTTTCATTAASTAGAATGTTTGAACTGTTTTGATAGAACTGATATTGGTTAGCAGTGCAGTTTGAGATTAAGTGGTGATAATAATAAAGGTGTGATAATGTAATAAATATTTAAATTTATCAAAAGTGATTTGTCTGGTCAATGAGAATTACACTTTAATGTGATAGCCAATATCACTAACAGATGTTAGGTAAATCCAGATTAGAAGAAATAGACTAAAAGACACATTGAAGATGGCTCTTCTGGAATATATTTCTTCTAGTCTTTACCTTTATTAATGCAGGTAAGATGAGCATTTCATGTGATGTTAACAATAGTGAATGTTAATTCTGCCTCCTGCTTTCTGCTTAAGAAAACAATTTTTTTTCACCATACATTTAGCATAACCTATCAAAAATTTWWWWAAAAAAATCAAAGTAATAACTGTTAAGTAATACATGCAAAGTGTGTCTAGTTTAATCTGGTGGATAAAGACAGCCACCAACTTCTTTTATAGCAGCTCTGGCCAGAGACAGATTACTGAGTACCATCAAACAGAATAATAGAATCACAGAATCATTAAGGTTGGAAAAGATCTCTAAGATCATCAAGTCCAACCATCAATCCAACACCACCATGCCCACTAAACCATGTCCCAAGACATCAGTGGCTTCTGAGTACAGGGAGCAGATGACAAACTGATGTCAAAAGAATAGAAAATTATCATTATAAAAATAATGTAATAAAAATAATTTTAATTTAAATTAAAATAGAATAATAATGATGTCAAAAGAATAGAAATTATAATTGGGCAACAGCAGAAATTAACAAATAGCATCTAACCTTCCATTGTATTTACTGTAGCAGGAGAATAAATTCATATTTTTCTAGCAAGAATCACATCGGGCTGTATCACAGTCTCACAAGTAGATCTGGAAAAGATACTTTTAAACAAATGTAACATTTTTATCTTYCTGAAAGAATCAGTATATCATTTTGGATGGATATTCTGAGGCCTAGAGGGGTGAGAAGAATGCTGAATTTTCATGAGTAATGTCAGTGGCAGTAGCCACTTTTATCCAGTGTGTTGTGGGATACTTGCATTACTTTTGCATTAGATGTCTATATTTTTGATGTCTATATTTATTATTTCCCAAAGGACTCAGTTTCATATCACTCTGCCTGAAGTTTAAGCCAAAGACGCCTTCTTCCAAGACGAATCAGATTTTCTGAAGTGAGCCTCCCTCAAACCTTCCTGTGAAAGTTCAGCTTTGTGTAAAACACAAAACTGCTTGCTGAGACATAGATTAACAGAAAATCTTTTCTTGCTTTAGTAGTTGGGGCATTTTCATAGGACTTGCAAATTGCGTATGCTAATCCCTCCTGCAACCTTAGTCTGCCATATCCTGTGCGAAAGGTCTAACTGCAGATGTACTTGATAAAACACTATTTCCACTTGCCCTCCATTTTCCTTCAGGTCCCTTAATTTTGTTTCTATTTTATTTTTCTCTTTACGAAAGGGTGATTGTCAGACTGTGCAAACTCTAAGCATCAGAGTAACGTTATTAAACAGGGTCAATCCTAGAAAAGTAGTTTACTAGCATTCAGAGAATGGTAACAGATTACTGAAGCATGATTTTCCTCTTGTGAAGGAGAGAACAACAGTTATCAGTATAATGACTTTCCACATTTTCTTATAATATGACTCTTAACAAAGGTAATTTCAAACAATTTCACCAGGTGTATAAGTAGGGTTTAATGATCTGTAGCTGCCTGGATCATCCTTAACAGCATTTTAAAATGGGGTTACAACACTTACTTCACTCCTTTAGGATATTAGATAATTTTAATATGAAATTAAATATTTTTAGCAGCTGAACAACCTCTTCCTTCAGCTTATGCAGAAACTAAATGAAACAAACAAACAAACAAACAACAAAATGTTACCAAGGTTTGATGATACATTTATTAACTTGTATCATCAGCTTTTATTTTAATTCTTAGTTAGTCTTTCTTCTTTATTATCAGAAAAGAAATCCAGGGTAAGCAACTCCTTAAACACAGTATGTGGTAAAGACTAACAAGCAAATTTAGCTTCTTATTGATATTGTGTTCTTCCTTAGTTACTTGCTTTCTCCCACTAGTTCTCCGGCTGACCTGCTAACTTTCTCTCAGTACTCCCCCTTCTGATACAGATTAAGAATTTCTTATTCGATGCTTGTGTTATCTGTTTGATCTTTGGTTTCATCTTACACTCCTCATCTTCCTTTCTGCATGTCAAGTGCCAAGGGCATGGCTTGACTGTTCTGCACTTTAGCATTATGGCCCCTGGAGGCATTTACAAAGCAGAAGATTTTAGAGCATCCTTGAAGCTGTGCTAAACTTCGCCAGAGGCTGTAATGGCCCTAATATTATCAAGGGATCATCAAGATTTCTGAAAGATGTCTTTATCTTCATTTCTTCCTTTCTGTACTATGCAGATTTCTATTACAGATTAAGAACTGGTAGCTAGTATTTTACACCATGCTGAAATGGTGTAATACAGATTTTTCTTCTATAAAATGCAAAACACTAAACCAGAATGAATAGAAATATTTAAGCGATAATTTAACCATAGAGTTATAGAATCATACAGTCATAAAATAGTTTAGGTTGGAAAAGATCTTTAGTATCATCAAGTCCAACCATTAACCTAGCACTACCAAGTCCACCACTAAACCACGTCCCTAAGCACCACATCTACCCATTTTTTAAATACCTCCAGGGATGGTGACTCAACCACTTCCCTGGGCAGCCTGTTCCAATGCTTGAGACTGTTTCTTCTTGTCTTGTTGCTTGTTACTTGGGAGAAGAGACCAACACCCACCTCGCTACAGCCTCCTTTCAGGTAGTTGTAGAGAGCGATAAGGTCTCACCTCAGCCTCCTTTTCTCCAGGCTAAACAACCCCAGTTCCCTCAGCACTCCTCATAAGACTTGTGCTCTAGAGCTTTCACCAGATTTGTTGCCCTTCTCTGGACACACTCCAGCACCTCAATGGCTTTCTTGTAGTGAGGGGCCCAAAACTGAACACAGTATTTGAGGTTGGCCTCACCAGTGCCGAGTACAGGGAGACAATCACTTCCCTACTCCTGCTGGCCACACTATTTCTGATACAGGCCAGGATGCTGTTGGCCTTCTTGGCCACCTGGGCACACTGCCGGCTCATGTTCAGCCGGCTGTCGACCAACACCACCAGGTCCTTTTCCGCTGGGCAGCTTTCCAGCCACTCTTCCCCAAGCCTGTAGCGTTGCCTGGGGTTGTTGTGACCCAAGTGCAGGACCCGACAATTGGTCTTGTTAAACCTCATGCAATTGGCCTCGGCCCATTGATCCAGCCTGTCCAGATGCCTCTGTAGAAGGATCCCTCAAGTAGACCAAGACTCTCGTCCAACTTGATGTCTTCTGCTAACTTACTGAAGGTGCACTTGATCCCCTCATCCAGATCATTGATAAAGATATTAAACAGAACTGGCCCCAGTACTGAGCCCTGGGGAACATCACTTGTGACGGGCCTCCAGCTGGATTTAACTCCATTCACTGCCACTCTTTGGGCCTGGCCAGCCAGCCRGTTTTCCTCCCAGAGAAAAAATGGGATGGTGCGCCCATCCAAGCCATAAGCAGCCAGCTTCTCCAGGAGACTGCTGCAGGAAACGGTGTCAAATTCTTTACTAAATTCTAGGTCGACAACGTCCACAGTCTTCATTCTGTCAGGACTATTGGATCTCTTTAAGGGGGTCTTGTCTTTGTATTTTTTTATTTTCTTGCAGATCGTAAGTTATCAAAGCATGGGCCGTCTTCAGTAGCACCAAGGACTTAATTGGTACTTTACAGACCGTGAATATGCTTTAATAGCAACAYGTTGTGAAGGGAAATATTGTGAACAGATATGCACTACAGGTGTGCTCTACAAAGTGACTGGACTCTCTGAGGTTTCACAGAACTGCAAAATAGCTGAGGTTGGAAGGGACCTCTGGAGGTCATCTGGTCCACCCCTGCAGCTCAAGCAGGGCCATGTGGAGCCGCTTGCCCAGGACCATGTGCAGACAGCTTTTGAATATCTCCAAGGAGGGAGATTCTGGCAACCTGTCTCTGGGCAACCTGTCTCTGGGCAACCTGTGCCAGTGCTCAGTCACCTTCACAGTTAAAAAGTGTTTCCTGATGGTCAGAGGGAACCTCCTGTGTTTTAGTTTGTGTCCATTGCCTCCTGTCCCATCACTGGGCACCACTAAAAAGAGCCTAGCTCCATTATCTTTATACCCTCCTGTCAGATATTTGTACACATTGATGAGATTCTCACCCTGAGACTTCTCTTCTCTAGAGTCTCAACTCTCTCAGCCTTTCCTCATATGAGTTGTTCCAGTCCCTTAACTATATCTAAGTGACCCTTCTCTGGACCTCATCAACTTCTCTATGAGGATCTTATGGGAGACAGTACTGAATGCATTATTGAAGTCCAGGTAAACAATATCCACTGACCTTCCCTCATCTACCAGGTCAGTCATTTCATTGTAGAAGGCTATCAGGTTGGTCAAGCATGACTTCCCCTTGGTGAAGCCATGATGACTACTTCTGATGACCTTCTTGTCCTTCATGTGTCTGGAAATGGTTTCCAGGATTAGCCGCTCTATCACCTCCCCAGGGATGGAAGTCAGGTTGACTGGCCTGTAGTTCCATGGGTCCTCCTTCTTGCCCTTCTTGAAGATAGGAGTGATATTTGTTCTYTTCCAATGGCCAGGAACTTCTCCCAGTCACCATGACCGTTCAAAGATAATTGAGAGTGACCTCACAATGATAGTCAGCTCCCTTAGYACTTGTGGGTGTATCCCATTGGGACCCATGGACTTACGTATGTCCAGTTTTTTAAGTATTCTCTAACCTGATACACTTCCACCAACAGTTAACTTTCCCTTGCTTCAGACTTTCCTCCTGGTTTCTGTGGGCTGGGATTTCTGAAGGCAGGTCTTGCTAACAAAGTCTGAGGCAAAAGTGGCTTTCAGGACCTCAGCTTTTTCCATGTCCTGTGTCATCAGGGATCCTGCTCCATTCAGCAGCAGGCCACATTTTCCCTAGTCTTCCTCTTGTCACCTTTCTGTTTATAGAAGCCTTTCTATATATGTTTGCCTTTGATATCCCTTGCCAAACCTAATTCATGTTGGGCTTTAGCTTTTCCTAGCTCTGTCCCTGGGWGCTCAGACAGTGTCTCTGTATTCCTCCCAGGTTACCTGTCCCTTCTGTTAACTGTTCGACCTTCTGCAGATGTCCTTTTTATCTTTAAGTTTGGCTAGGACCTCCTTGTTCATCTACACTGGCCTCCTGGCACTTTTGGCTGACGTCCTGCATGTTGAGATGCTCCAGTCTTGAGCTTGAAGAAAGTGATGCTTGAATATTAACCAGCTGTTAACCGTACCTATTCCTGGTATCAACTCAGATTGGAGGGGGAATTTTTTTCTCTTTTACCACCTTTAGTCCCACAGAATAAATGTAGCAAAAATAAAATTACCCGGTTTCCTATATTATTTTTTTGTACCATCTACAAAATACTTTGAGTAGAAATCAGAATTTAATGGGCACAGAAACACAAAGAAAGTCCAAAAACCCAGTTTCTTTAAGGCACAATATTGTGGTAGAATACTTACATCAGTAAGTATTAAAAGGAATGGCCTCAGCCTCGATTCAGTTCCCAGACCTAACTTTTGGGAATAAAAAAATGTCCATTTTCTTGTAGGTTAAGGTTTAATCTGGAAATCACTGAGACTTATACATGTAGATCCACAATATTACATTCAGAATCACTACATTTCTTCTCAGAATTATTTTCAAACATGCTTTTCACTTTAAATAAATCGTGAGTCCCTTCTAATATTTTCTATATGTCTCCTTGGATGTGAAAACATTTTTGCCATGTAATAATAGAAACACATACATTACAAAGGATTATAGCTATAGAAATTGATAGATATTGAAGGTAAAATTGATATTCTGAAATATTTTAACTGCTAGTTCTTCCTTTAATGTGGTGAGAAAAAACCCTTTGTAGAGGGAAGAAAAGATCTTTTATTGTTTAGATCTCAGGTGTGAGAAGCACTCTGAATATATAAAGGCTTATCATGAAAAACAGTGACAGGAAACTTCTGCTGAATTCCAGTGACTGCAGTTTTCAACTTTGTACTTTATAAATATTTATCCAACTCTTTAAGTTCCTGCAGTTTATGAAATTCTTGAGAATTTTCCTGTCATGATATTTCACTCTTCAGCCTTTGTTAGCATGTCCTCTGAATCTTTCAGACTTCAGATAAACAATGTGTTTACTGCTTCAATACTAACTACATTCACATGCTTAAGGCGGCAAAAATAACAACTTTGTCACATATCTTTCCTTCTTATTAACATTCAAGAAAATCAACATTTGAATAATGTTAAGACTGTGGCACAAAATAGCTAAAGTAGGAATCCCTAACAATTTCTATAGCACCTACTGCAGATAAACATTATCGCAGGAGAATATTTGCATGTTGTGATGTTATCCTAAAAAGTTAAAAAGAAGTGCTACTTTTAAGTTTTCACTCTTTTAAAAACATAGCTTTTATAAAATAAATTGATGCTATTTTCTCTTAATAATATTTTTTGCTCTGTTAGAAAAAATGGAAAATGTTAAAATGTTCTTATCACTGGAAAAAACACTCCTCAAAATCATTGATACAACTAAATTATTAAGCCATGCTACTTTGGAGAGGTGCAAATCTTCCATGAACACTTTTATCTCAATGTCACTAAATATTTTTCTCGACAAAACAATTTTTAAACTGTGGGAACATAAAACYAATCTGTATTTCCATTTCTGTATTTATTTTTATGTATTGTCTGTATCTAATTCAGAGTATTTCACATTTTAGACAAGTGGAACAATAAAAGAAAGACTGCTTTGTACTAAGGGAGGACTTCAGTTTTCCTACCATTTTAGAATATAATTAGCACAGCATATATGACTTCAATTACAAGTTTTGATGCAAGCATAACTGTATGCTAAGGTTTCTGCCTTTCCTCTCATCATTAGATGTCAAATGGGCTATGGTACTTATGAAGTAAAATTATGGTACATATAAGTTAAAATTTTCACTTTGTGAAAAGCGATGGAGTTTGCTAGACTACTGATTTCTATCTAATTTCATCACACTAATCCTCATCTTAAAGTCAATCAATAAATACGAAGATGAGGTTTTTCCTATAAGTTATTGTCGTTTCACCATGGTTTCATCATTGTTTTAGTGGGGCCAAGATTTTATACACAGTGCCTGAGCCAAAGAATGTGACATGCAGAAGTGCAGTGTAGCAATACAAGACCACTAAGAAGAATGGACTGGCAATTAGCAAACTAGACAACAAATATTAAAAGATTAGACTTTCTTTCATTTCCACTACAAAAAAAGAGCTTCAGAATATTCCAGATCATGTTCTGGCTGTCATTAAAATTATTCTTAAGGCTATTAAGCAAATAATATTTTAAAAAGATAACATCAGAGATCTATGACATGGTTTGGCTCTAAAAAAAGTAACTTTGAAGCATATATATCTATAAAACTGTGTTAAATCACAAATATACAATTTTTTTCAAATATAAAAACACTTCTCCATTCTTAGGTTTTCTTAGGGGATGCCTTGGGAACAACTTGAATGAGTTGTTCTTTTAGCACAGCTGAGCAAATACAGTGCAAGATTTTCAACCAACATTTGATTGAATTTGCTTTGACAATACGTGCAACCCTTTGGTGATCTTTCTACAGGAACATTTGAAGGATTGAGTTTTATTGGCAAGAGCATTAGCGGAAAGTAAATTTCAAAGATGCAAGTGAATATTTGCAAAGCCAGGGTTTTAGACAAATAGTTGCAAAAGCTTTACCAGTCCTAGAAAATTCTTTCTGCATTCATCTCAGGAAAAAAAAAAAGTGATAGAGCTGACACTTTAGAAATAAATAACCAGTAAGTTAGTGCTTTAGATGCTCATRACAAATGGTCCATGAACATGCAAGCTGCAGAGAACCATACAAACTGAAGAAAATAAAAAGCAAAGCCTGAAAATAGATCATTTGAATGTTTCTAAATACATTCAAGGATATTCTGGTTTGCTTGTTTATTTCTTTGTTGGCAGATATTCCACATGGAGACAATAGGCTAAATTTGTTGAATAAATCCATTGTTGCAAATTATTCACTAAACCCTAATCAATAATGCATTTTGTGGTGGATTCACTTTGACAGATGTCACTATTACTAAAAGTAATGTCTTGTAATAATGCAGTACAATGTGAAACTTTATGAATAGTTGGCTGAACAAAGGTTTGCACTGGTAACATAGTTAATATTTGACACCGTTAACTCCAAATCACATTTATCCTATATAAGAAAGAATATGATCCGATTGATTCAATATGTCTCTAAAGACTCTTGAAGTGCAGAATGGAAAGAAAAAAAAAGATTAATAATGGCAAAAATACATTGAAAAATTAATAGTCATGTACTGAAACACATTAGTGCACTTCTGTGGAGATCTAGTAGTATTCTCAATTACAACTGCCTATTTAAATACCTCAGATAACTAAAACATCCAGAAAAAATTAAATATCTGAATATATTCTTTATTGCCAGTTGGCCTTATAGTTGAGAAATACATCTTCTAAGCAATATAATTTTGATTATATACTGTGTTAATACATCTTAAGAGCCATGTTGGTTTGATGATGTACACGCACTAATGACAGGCCAGCTGGTGGCAAGATAAATTAATTTTGCAGTTGTCGTTCTGCTTTGACAGATTATGTAAAGAGAATTATTTCTAAAAATAAAATAAATTTGAACTTTCATTTTGAAAATTATACCTGTATTTTATGCATATATGTTGTGAGAGAGAGATATTTCTGAGAGGTTATGAAACACCTAAGAAATGTGCTGTATGTTTTGAAAAATCTTCTCACAAGCTTTTTTGACTATCCTTTTAGGGTTAGTTTCTATTCCATAATACGTGCTCTTTAGTTCCTTTTGCCCTTCTAAACATTTGAACTATAGATATATTAAATAGACACAGTTAAATTTTCAAAACTACATTTATCCACCTAAAACTGATCATAGCAGTGATGGAGAGAGGGAGTTAAGAAAGCTAGTTTTGAGGAAAGGTCCACAGAATGGTCCAATGCCTGTGCTGTTATCAGTTTATCCAAATATTTCATGGGTGGGCTTCATAACAAAGCTGATAATTCACTGAAAATCAATTTCAGGAAATATGGGTGTAACATGATGTACAATATGTAGGACGGAGTAAAGGAGATTTAGATTTTAAGAATGCGTACTTACAGCTTGAGCAAGAGAGGGATCTAGAGGGAGCTAAAAACTGCAAACCTTTCTGCAGGGAGAGTATAATGAAAGAGGAATGGCTGTAACTACCACTGGCACATCCTAGAGAAGCCATCTACACTGCTCTTAAATGGATCAAAGCAAGAATCATAGTCAAAAGGGTACAAAGAAGGGGAATACAAAAGAATGGCCCAACAATGAGGTAGACAACTAGGAGGAAGGCTGATCCTGAGAGCTCTGGAGCCCAAGCTTTTGCAACTAGGACCTGCTGGAGAAAGTCTAGGTGACGGCTAGTGCAGGAGGTAGGGCTTCTTCCTAGATACAGACATGGTGCCCTTGTGCATCTCACAGTGTTAGTCTTGATGTCTCTGAAGTGGCCTTGGTTGGTTGGTTGGCTAGTTGGGTTTTTTGGTTTGTTGGTTTTGGTTTGCCTTTTTTTTTTTTACTACGAAGTCCTATAGCTGTGGGATGAGATGAGTTCAAGAAAAGCTTTTATTTGGTGGTTTATTTACAGAGACATCCAGTTGTTTGTGAAGGGTACATTAGTTCCCCTTTTTAAACTGTTACCTTTACCTTTACCTTCACAGTAACTTCATGTGTATCTTGCATTACAAAATTAGCAAAAAACTCCAAATTATATATTAACAGAGCCTCTTTTTATCTGCAAAAAGAGGAAGAATATCCCTTCATTTCTTTCCTAGGCATCTCACGCCAGAGATAGTAGAGAGCATTCTCAGCTTATCTTAATATCTTTGAAGGGACCGTTGGTGTGACAATGATGCCCCTTTCTCTTTTTCACTCTGTCATGCAAGAGAATTGGCTGCCTTCTTTGTGATAACATGTAATATTAGATTGGTTTGTCTGTAGTTTTTGGGTTCTCTTTCAGTTTGATCTCTTTCACAGATCTTTTGTTTTCAATTTTATCTTTAGTCAAGATTCACTTTGTGTTAGCAACTGTAGATCTTTCTAACATTTTTCCATATATATCTACTTCTGTTATACACACATAAGCAGCCAAGGTACAGGCAAAAATTTCTATTTTTGCTCATTCTTACCTCATGTATTGCCACCCTAGTCTTACAGAAACCTAAAAAATTAAATATATGAGCAGGATTCCCAAAATATGAAACAAAATATCCACCTCAAAAGTCTGCAATTGAGATTGTTACTTAATGCTAAAACAGAAGACAGGACCTTATTTACAACAGAGCATGGTTTTCTGTCAGTGCTTTCATGTGTTTGATCTAATGAAAAGTTATTATTTCCCCTAGACAAATTTAGGTCACAATATCTATATTTATATAAAAAGCAATCTCTTCATTTTTAGGCCCATTTATGTAACTGTTGCACAACTGGAAAAGAACATAGAATTAATGAAGGTAAGTACAAATGCAAAAAGCTTAAAATATTTGACACGTCAATATGGGAACGTTTTAATAACATTGTTCATGTGATTGTATTGGGTAGATATTCTTCAGCTTCCCAGTCACAATGAGATTTGTCTCAGTCACCTATCTTCCTTTATCCAGGCTTTCTCTCCAGTCTTGTGCTTTACTAATCTTGGGTGTGAATTCTGCAGTTCTTTCAAGTTTAGTCTATAGTAAATGATAATATAATATAATTTTATTATTTATAAAATATGAATATATAGAAATAGAGATATATAACAGTAATATTATATTATATGAGAATTAATATAACATTAGTTGTGTATTATATGAAAATATAATATTTAATACATTCCTAAGATATAATAATGAATAATAACTAATAATAATAATTAATAATAATAGCTTGTGTCATAGTTATCCTGATGCTGCAGACCACAGTGAACTCAGCTTGGTTTTTGCCTTCAGGAATCTGTTACAAGTGGTCTACAGTGACAAGAATATGGATATTTCATATTTTAACATTTTAAAAATTAGAAAAAAAAGGACATTAAAAAGAATGATGCATGACTGTCTAACCAACTTATTATTTTGCATAATAACAATCTATAGAGTTTTTCCACCTCTCCATATAACTTTTTAAAGATAATTTTAGAAAACTGCTCAAACTATTTTGCTCATCTGCATTCTTTAGGTATTTCTTTCTTGCAGTTAATCTTCTGAAGCATTTGCTAGAAAGAGACATAGAGTCATTGTTTCTCTTTCATTTTTGTTTATTGACTAACTTCTTGCTAATCATATGTAAATACATGGATATGTGGAGATATATATMCATATATAATATATATCAATCATCTCAGTAACCCTGTGAAGCAAAGATTTCAAAAGAATTGCAAATAAATCCAGAAYAAAATTATATGTGAACTTTCTCTGGATACATTTTCTGTTGGATTAGTTCATTGCAACAGCTCACAGGAGGGTTTGATGGGTGGGAAAGATGGCACAAGCTGAATGAAGAAAAGGAATGAACTCGATGATGGTGCCCCAGACACCCCTCTTTTAGTGTCTCAGTGTTGTTAGATTGTCTTATCCTGTCTCAGGGACACACAGCTCTGAAGGGATGGAGGGAATGACTCCGTGGTGAGATCCGCATCATGCTCTCCTCAAAGAGAGCGTAGAGCTAGCTTTAGTTAGGCACACCACTTGCAGATTTCTAAACTTAGGTAAACTGAAACTTACTTTAAGTGTCTCCAACTAACATAGAGCTGAAAAGAAAAATCTTTCAGACTTCCCAACAAATAAAATGGATTTGTATAATAAACATTTTGTAAGAYCTCGGTTACTAAGGCTTCTAATTATCTCTCTTGAATTTTTCTTAAGATTTGCTTTCTAAGTTGCATTTGATTTTATTATGTAACATCATAATATCTCAGATAGGTCTTTGAGCAACCTGGTCTAGTGAAAGGTGTCCCTGACCATGACAGGGCAGTTGGAACTAGATGGTCTCTAAGGTGCCTTCCAAACCAAACCATTTCATGATTCTATGATTACATAATGTAAACCCCCAAAGTGAAAATGAGGAAAGTCAGTTTCTCTTTAAACGGATAAATAATAAGTGACAGATAACTGTGGAAAAAGGGAAGCATGATTTTGTGGATAAAGTTTAAAAATGTTGGGAAAGAGAGCAACATTTATTTGCCAGGTAAGCCGCTGAGGTTTTGAAGATTCTTGGGTAACATTTCTATAAAAGACTACTGATTTTTAATACCTGAGTTCAAACCTCAAGGGGTCTGTTGCTAAGAATAGCTCCCTAGTGAAATCTGAAGGGCTTCTGGGAAAAGAACAATCTACCTGGTAGCATCCAATATCCAATAAAATATAGACCTGTATATTCATTTCATGGTCTTATTTCTGCCTTTTTTTTTTTTTCCTTTTTTTTTTGTGATAAAAGCCAGTTGTTAATGTATAAACTGCATTTATAAATGACTGGAAATAAAAATCGTGAAAGAAAGTGCAAAATCTAAGCTAAACCTTTACTTCTAGGGCTGTGTAGTTGTAGTTTAGATCCAGGATATTTTTCAAAAGCTGTGCCTGTCAAATAATATTAATCAGGTTAAATTATACTTCATGAATATGTAATTTGTTTGTTCATTATCATGGGTTACACTTCCTTTTATAAATAATGATCCAGTTTTATTGCTATCATAGATAAATATTAGAGATATAATTTAAATAGTTTTATTAGCAACATTTTACTAACATCTCCACAGAAATACATATATATTTTTTACCACTATTTTCTCTTATGCATTTATTTTCCTTTGGTGCTTGTATTGGGATATGCCTCAAACTTATTAGATCTACATGTTAAACACTTAATGTCTGTATCAGAGAAAATTAAACATGCATTTGGAAAGATGTATTTTTTTTAAGCATAGTATTGATTTTTATTCTAGTACTTTCACATCTGAAGACAAATGCTATAGTCCACAAATGCTCTTAATATGACAATTTCTGCTGCTACCACTACAGAAGACTCACTGTTTAGCTCTTCARACAAAAATATTTTTTCAGTTCTTTTGATTCGCTGCCTATAGTTTAATGAGTTAGCCTTTATTTTCAGGTCATTCATGTGAAGGGGTTAAAGTGATAGCACTCAAATAATTAACCTCAAATGATGTGTTATAATGCTTTTCAGGTTAAGACTCCTGAAACCTAAGAAATGAGAGATTAAACATATCTTTAGCATTTTGAAGACAGGAGTCAAGATTATGTGTAGTATATGCTTTACCAGTAATTAAAGATTCAACAACTACAGCTAAAGAGACAAAAATTTAAGACTGTCTGTGCTACACTTCATTTCAAAATCAGATAGGGTGACTGTCAGTGTCTCATAGACTGATAATGCCGACAAAGAAAAATCACTTCCCTGGTTATATTTAACAATCATGCACAGATGTGCTTGGGAAACCTGCAGACCCACTGGATGTATAGGTCTGCAGTCCTTCCCCAGCTGTGCTTTAAAGCTTGTGGAAACCACCTGACAGCTACTGCTGGCATAGGAGGAAGAACAGAGTCCAGAAATGTTATGCCCTACTGCAGACTGGCCTGCAGGATTGGAGAGGTGGCAAGCAGGAGAGCAGGAACATCACACTCTTGTTGCAGAGCTCCCAGCTGCTGGAGATCAGGCATATGGCAATGCTTTGTAATTATTTGTATTTCTTTAGTGTCTAAAGTCTCCAGCTGGGATCAATGCACCACTGTGCAATCTCTTACTGTGTAAAAGATGGGCCYTATTCCAAAAAGTTTAGGATCTGAAGAGACAAGACAGAGAGATAAAAAGAATCATTCTCGAGAAAGAGCAGACATGGTTGATCTGAATTATGCCAATCTTAGGTTTAAAAAAATATTTTTAGAGACTTTTTAAAAAGAAATTATTTGGGGGATGAAAGACAGGGAGAGATATGTAGGCAGAAACATCTAAATGGGAAGAACAAAAGAAAAGGAAAAAGRCATTGAAACAGGATACAAAGGAAGTGAAGAGAGAGGATAAAAAGAAATAGAAGACAGAAAGGAATATGTATAAAAGAGAGTTCATTCACAGATCTTTAAAAAGTAGTGAAATTTGATAGTACCCACTTTTTGGCTAATCTTTAATAAAGTAGCTAATCTTCATCACTGAATGTAACAAATGTGTCTAGACATACCTAAAACAAGTTTTTGGTTCCATGTGGTTTATCTTTTCTGATGATGTTACTATATAGCTTAATCCAACATAATTGCCTAACCCAGTGATAATGATAATAAAAAATTATTGGAACTAGTCATGTTTTCCTGTTTTTATACCAMGATCTATCGGGTATATGAAGTCACAGCCAGCTAACAAATGAGCTGAGTAGATCAGGGTATTACTTGCATTTTAAGTAGATTACACATTACAGAAAAAAGAAAAGAAAAAAAAAAAGATTATTCTGTCATTAGAACAAAATATATAAACTGCAGTAACAACAGAAGGTTATTTGGGTGATGTAGACAGGAATACAGCCCAGTGAATTCCAACAAAATGCAACAAATCATTTTGCAAAAAGCCTGAAAAAAATTTGGCAAAACTAAAAGGTTTTAAATGTTCCAATATGTGGTTTGCAACCCTGATTGATGCTACAATATTACCTAACTGCATTGCTATAGGTCCTCGAGAGCTGCTTATATCAAACCAGTTGGCTAAGCTCTAGTGTTACAATTCCTCTTCTGTGAGTTTTTCCTTTACTTTTTATCTCAAGCTGTATCTACAAAATTGAAAACTATGCCATGCCAACAATGACTTGAAGTCTATAAAACAGAAATAATCCATGAAATAAAATTAAATTGCTGTTTTCAAGTAACTTCCTTTTGTGTCTAATTGTGTAATCATTACATTAACTAACTTAGCAGCCTGTCCATCTTTTGTCTTCTATATAAAAGCATTATTTTGAATAAAAATTGTTATTGTTTAACCTTTCATGAATAAAAAGAGCTTTGAATAAGTGCTTCATGCTCAAACAATTTTATTGTCCTTTCTTTATCATCAGTAATGTTTGTCTAATTCTGTTGGAAAACAGAACACAGTCTTGCTTTGTTCCTCCTTAATGAAAATCCTGTGTGATGGAAGGTAAACTTCATGTCATAAGTATGACTGAAAAAAACCCAGTGACTTCAGTAAAGTTGTAATAAGATCAGAACTGATTATCAGGCAGGATCTAAATAACAGGAGTAATCATGCTCAGTTACACCCATAAAGGGGGAACTTAATTCATCAATATCAGTATCAGTACAGGCTCGGGGATGAAGGAATTGAGAGCAACCCTGCTGAGAAGGACTTGGGGGTACTGGTGGATGAAAAGCTGGACATGAGCCGGCAATGTCCGCTCGCACCCCAGAAGGCCAACCGTATCCTGGGCTGCATCAAAAGCAGCGTGGCCAGCAGGTGGAGGGAGGTGATTCTGCCCCTCTACTCTGCTCTGGTGAGACCCCACCTGCAGTACTGCATCCAACTCTGGAGCCCTCAGCACAAGAAAGACATGGACCTGTTGGAGCAGGTCCAGAGGAGGGCCATGAAAATGATTAGGAGGATAGAACGCCTCTCCTATGAAGAAAGGCTGAGAGAGYTGGGCCTGTTTAGCCTGGAGAAGAGGTGGCTTCTGGGAGACCTTATTGCAGCTTTTCAGAACTTAAAGGGGGCTTATAAGAAAGATGGTGGCAGACTTCTTAGCAGGGCCTGTTGCGACAGGACAAGGGGGAATGGTTTTAAACTAAAAGAGGGTAGGTTTAGACTAGATATAAGGAAGAAATTTTTCACCATGAGAGTGGTAAAACACTTGAACAGGTTGCCCAAGAGGTGGTAGATGCCCCATCCCTGGAAACATTCAAGGTCAGGTTGGACTGGGTTCTGAGCAACCTGATCTAGTTGCAGATGTCCCTGCCCATGGCAGGGGCATTGGATTAGATGACCTTTAAAGGTCCTTTCCAACCTAAACTATTCTATGATTCTATGATTCTAATGTTTAAGAAGCAGTTTGTGATTCTCAAAAGATTAGACACACACATGCACACATAATCAATGCATTAACTCTGATTTAGCAGTAGTACTACAAATTGTCCAAGATAGCTCATTCTCACTCAGTCCCAAGTAATACTAATAAGAGGACCAAAAGAGGAGAAAATATAGCATGAAAAAAGATTTCTTTTTGAATGAGAACATAGAAGTCAAAATTTGGAGTGACCAACAATTATTTTCTGAAGGGCAGCAACTAGACACCAATAATACACACAATTTTTGAGTTCCAAAAATGAGTCTTGCTGCCAGGCACCCTGGTAAGGTTCCCTCCCACAGAAGGCATTGCCAATGCTTTAAGCCACTTACAGCCCTACAGAAGATGACTGATCTGGCAGGGTTCTGAATGCACATTAGAGAATCAACGGGACAGTCAGCGTCACACAAAAAATTCAAATAGCAGAAGGTTCCATGTTACTTCAGAGTAAAACCATCATACAACTGGATTGAACATCTGGTAAATGGAAGCAAACACTAACCTAGGAGTTAGTGGGAGGGAGAACATATTGAAAAAAAGACCCTTCTTATAATGAGTGAATAATTTGCACTTTAGATACTAAAGTATTATCAATAAATTGATCATTTGAAGGATATATTTGTATGACTTCTTCAGAGAAGTTCTAATGTATTAGTTACAATACTAAGTTTTTTTAAAAAAAGCTGGTTACTTCATGTTATAAAAAAAGTCCACAATGGTCTTCTGGGTGCAATTTATATGCATTGTGAAAACTGACTAATAGAAGTTTATTCGGGAAATCAGGAAACTATCATTCCAGTTCTCTAGAGTAAATAGTATATATTTTACCACTCTGCAATTCAAGCTTCATTTGAGTTTCTTGCTCCAATAAGAATAAAAGAAAATGTAACAGCTAATCTGTGAGAGCATTATATATGTCACTGAGTAAGYCCCAAGGATTTAGACTTGATCCAGGAGTTAACTGAACAGCTTCTTCTCTGACCCATTATTTATGCTTACCACATACACTGTGGCTCTGCACACCTTCCTGCAACCTGGTCACCATTTTTACTATGGAAAAATATGTTTCTCTCAGCAATCATATAGAAAACAGTGGTACCACATTGCGGACCTAGCATTCTTTGTACACCACAGTGTTTACGCAGAGGGTGGTATTTTGTGGTTTACATTGCTCTTGTATATTTGAATATTTTTTACATGCTTACCAGGAGGAGATGGGGTTGTACAGGAGGTAATTAAGGAGAAATCCTGGAATTTTAATGTTTCCTCAAGGTTGAATCTCTCATGTAATATCAGGTCAGCATCAAAGGATAAATTGTAAATAGGAATAAATCCCCTCTAAGGATGGAGAGAGTGCTTCAAATAAAATTTGAAATCAGTGTGTTTCCGTTTAAGGTTATTTTTTCAGGGAGGTCATAGGTGGATGGAACTGTTGTTTAACTGGCACGTTATGATCTCTCCAACACCATAGAAACAAAAACTGGAAAAAATGAGTAGTGGACAGTAGTTTATTTAGAAGGTGATTACATGAAAAAGACAGGTTAAATTCCTTACAAAAATAGAACAGCAATTTCCTCTCCTCTCAACACCTATTTTGAGTTAAAGAATATTTTTCTGGGCTCTCCACATCCATAGTTTTCTACTATAATAAGAGAGGGCTTAATTTCCTTCGCTGCAAAGCAGAGAGAGGTACAAAGGACTGGAATTTCAGCTGTATAGTCCCCAAAAGMGCAAGAGGGAAAAAGGTGTACTGATCCACTGTTTAAGTAATGTCTTTCTCATTGCAAAAGTTCCTCTTTGCATAATGAATGGGAATGAATGCATTCTGTGGTATCCTCTAGAAAACTGACCTATCTGCTCCACTTCAGGCCAGAGTCTGAGTTATAATATACACATACAACAATTTC
This sequence comes from Oceanodroma leucorhoa, assembly GCA_030449065.1. Classification (NCBI taxonomy): domain Eukaryota; kingdom Metazoa; phylum Chordata; class Aves; order Procellariiformes; genus Oceanodroma; species Oceanodroma leucorhoa. The sequence goes on along the minus strand of JASVER010000023.1, from coordinate 11,415,497 downwards.
CTAATAAATTCAATTGAACTTTAACTATAAATTCTTACAAAAGAGGGACTCATATTTGTTGTTTTTTTCATTAGAGGCTCTGAATTCTGGGTAGGTAGTGGGTTTACTTTCCTGGCAGTGGAGAAAGTGAGGTGGTAGACACTATCAGAAATTTAGCCTATAAGTCAATATACAGAGAACTCACACACTCCCACGGTAAGCATAAAGCCGACTATATCTCATGTCACAGTTAACTAGCTTACAATATAGTAGTGACCTGTTTAAAACAAGCTTAACCACTCAGCCAAAATTGGTTTGGCCTTTTCTTCACTTCCAAGGTTCTATTTCCAGAAATCCCCCTCGAGCTGTCCAGCTGGCATTATCTGCTTCATTTTCAGTCAGTGCTAGTACCACCACTTTCCACCTTTATTACTGCTCTGTAGTACTATAGACATGCTGAGCTATCCCAGCAGTTCAGAGATGCAGTGAACAGCCCAAGCAGCCTTGGACTGCTAGAATAAAACAACAAGGAGCTTTTTATTGTCCCATGATGAAATATGATTTGTTTCCAACTTCAGTTTAAAGCTGATTAAATATTTTAATTATTATTGTTTCTATAATAGAAATAAAATATCAAGATGTGTGTACGTATAACAGTATAACTAATATCCTCTTCGTTAAAATGCCATCAGGTGCAAAGGATTTTATTTTTTTCAGACATAGCTTGCAGAATAAAGAATAATATTTTCTGAGAAATTCAGATTTTTCTTTCCCTAGTTTCACAGAAATATATTTTAAATATATTATTATTATTTCAGTTCTCCATAGAAGAACATAAATTTTCACCATTGTTGGTGATGTCTCAGCAAAAGGTATCCACACACTATCAACAAAACACAGCAGAGTTAAGACCTGAATTTCTTGTATGACTATGATGTCCTGTATTCTTAAATAAAGTTGCAAAATGATAATACCTACTTTTGCAGATACATGTGAACTTAATTTTGGATACAGCTTAATTTTAGTACTGACTTGTTCCTTGTTTAAAAACAAACCATAGAGAGCAGTAAGAAAGGTAGAAGATTAAAGTAAGCCTCTCTTCTTTTTCTTTTTTTTTCTTTTTCCCCCCTAGGGAGACAAAGCAGCTTGAGAAAATGTACTGCATGAATGTCCCTTACGGGACAGTGGACAGAGAAGAAAAGAAACAAATATGACAGTTTTTTTTAGTTTATAAGGAGACCACGTTTATTCATTGTAATTTTGTAAGACTTCTGTTTGCATGTGAAAACACATTAGTTCAATGATCACATGGCTTCAGGAAGACTTTCTGCTTTGCTTTATTGTCTCTGATCTTTTATTGTCTCTGATCCTTTGTTGTCTCTGATCTTTTATTGTCTCTGATCTTTACTGCTCCAGCTGCTGATTCTTGATAAATAGATTCCTCCTACAAAAACACGTGTGTGAAATAAATAAGATTGCCCTCCCCTGTTAATATATTTATTGTTTGTTGACCATTAACAGTTTGGGGACTATGCTATTTAGAAAGGAGACTTTATGATATACTTCTACTCATGGTAACAAAAGAATTTCTATCTATCTTTCATAGATGTGTTATACTCACATATTTTGATTTTCTGTTGTTTTTTTTTTTCAAAATGAATCAATCCTTCTGTAGAATCTAAGCAAGTCTTTCCAGAGGGAAATATAAACTCATATCAGTTTTTCTCTGAGAGTTTCCAATTTTCTCCTATTGTTCTCACGATCCGCATTATTTTACCTATTCAAGTTTCCCTCATATGAAGCTTCTAGAACATTTATAAAGTTAGATATAAGAATATTTTTCAAATCATACTTGTTCTTGAAGACCTAATCAGTGGAAAGATTCCCATTCTTAAGGGAGTAAACATAATTGAACTATTCTACCATACCATGAAGCAAGTTCACATTTAAAGAAAATTACATGAACAACCAAGAAGAACTCAGTATGACAAGATTTTTATATATATATTTAGACAATTATAGATATATAATTTATGTATATTACATATATTTATATATAATTTATGAATTTTAAAAATATATACATAAGTTATCAAGAGGTGTTATAAATATACATATATATACATGTTAATACTTTAAACATAGAGGTTTCAAAATTGTTATCATCTCCTTTAAATAATCAAATTAAGCTGAAGCACATAAAGCAAACTTCATAAAATGACACTCAAGGTTAGTGAAGGTCCAATTTCAGTCCATCTTATTTTACTGGATAATTTTCTACAACTGAGTGATTTCTTCTCACCCTTTCCCTCACACTATCCTACCATATGTGTCTGAACAAGTCATTGTTTTTATGTCCTATTGATCTAACAGCAGTGTAGAGGTAAGATCTCAAACCTGACAATAGTAAAAGATGATGCTTTTAGTGATTAACTGTGAGGAGACAGTGAGTATTATCTGTGTATTAGTTTTCTGTATATTACATTGGAGGTTACAAGTCACTCCCGAAGTGTTCCTTTGCACTGAATTTTCTATGTATACCTAAAGTAGCAGATATCAAACAGGTGAAGTAGCATAAGGAATATTAGATTTGGGGCATTAATTCATGAAATTGATAACACCTAATGGCATCTTGAACAGTGACTGAATTACTTTACAGATTTATATTACAGACGTACATTAAGGATGCATATAAGGATTTCCTGTAATTTCTTAAGGTTATCCTGGTTCAGCTCAAAATCTCATTTCTACAATTTTTTATTGACAATATTCTAAGATGCTGAAAGCACAAAGTCTTTTTGTTCTCTGTTATTCCTTCTGTTCTTACTGTTTATTCCCACCTGAAGTCAGAATCTCAGACTGTGGCATCAATCATATCACAACAATGAAGAGTGATGTCACAAAGGAAAGATTATTATTTCAGGTGAGAGCAGCTAGAGCATATTAATTTTTCAGAAACAAAGATAGGTTTTCATACAAATGTCCTTTATAATACAGAGTAATGGAAATGAAATACAGTCAATATGTAGTGTGACTACAAGTAGTTTTTTTTCTTAAAGAGATGCTTTTCAAAGCTGTACCACAAGAAGACAGGGATCTTAACGGTGACTCAGACAGAGACAGACAAATGAAGGGTGGAATTGCATCTCAATGGCATGAAAAACAAAGAAGCTTGAAAGTTCTATTTCTTTGCCTGTTTCCACTTTAATACTTTTATTGTTTTGTTTTCCTTCTTTCTTTATGTTTTTTCTTTTTATTTTTTCTTTWTCTCTTTAAATAATACATGGCCTGTATCAATGGGCAACTTAACAATTGACAAGAAAATGAAAACACAAAAATTTAAAAGCTTTTTTTAGTATGTTTAGATTCTTTATTAGTATCTGGTTAGTTTAATTGCCAGAATGCACAATAATGAGTTTGCATCTGAGACTTATAAGTATACCAGTGAAATAAGAAAGGGTGAAATATAACATTATCCATTTGTAGTAGGAGAAAAAATAAATAGAAACTCTTGTTTAAAAAAAAAAAAATAAAAATAAATAAACCAAACCCAAAACCAGACTAGCATTTTCCAAGTGTCCCCTGCCTATCAGTAGAAATTATTATATCAAAATGGTCATAAATCTTGTTTTCATATTTTCTTTGAGGTATCACCTTTAAAATCAGACATACATTTCTGCCTGTCTTAGCTTTGCTAATGTTTTAAATTTTATATCTCAAATGCTTTATAATGTGTTTAGAAAAATCAGCAGTTGGATGTATGTTCATGTATTGTCACAAATAATATGATTATAGATTATAATTTCCTGAAATGAAAAGATATCCTCCAAGAAAACCACTGGAATTTATTTTTCTCTGACAAAAAGCTATAATTTTTATTTTTATACTTACAGATTTGGATGTCAAAAAATTTCTAAAAGTGAAGTCCTGGACCCATTAAAACTACTAACTAATTTCCCTGGGGCAATTATTCCCTGATTGATAGTATCCTATATTTTGGTTGAATTGCTCAAAGAGGTATCTACTCATGTTCCTTTTACAAGGAGGGATGTTATAAAAGTAGTTTAGAAGTAATTACCATTTAATGAAAAAAAAACCTGTCCTGGAAGAAAAAAAATTTTCAAAGCAAAACTAAAACAAACAATTACTAATTATTTTAAAGGGCATGCAATTAATTTCAGCTGAATAAATTAATTATAGGCATATTTAATTTCCCTCCTTTACTGTCAAAACTGAAAGATTTTATGTATGAGTCTAGTCTCCGATAGAAATCTAACTGGATTTGGATCTGATTCTGTTCCTACCTAAATTAATAGACTATTCCAGCAGATTTCAAATTAATGGAAGACTCATGGAGATTTCAGATGAGGCCCTATTGTATATGCTTATGGCTCACTGAGCCTGGTGGATTTGTTTTGTAATGGAAGTTCCTAATAAGTGAAAGTTCCATCTTCTGTAGTTTGCTTAACTATAACCCCCGCAAAAAGTTTCCCAGGAAAGACTTTTTCAAACAGGTTTTAAATAAACTCTATTTATTTATAGCAATACTCAGAACACTAAAAACATCTAAGTATATTATTTTAGCAAAGTTCTTGTAAATGCCATAAAATCTGTGAAATACAAAGTTTTACTGGAATCCCTTAACACACAGGAGTACCTAGGTGACCGTGCACAAGGCTGAAGAATAGTTTCCTGTGAACCAGAGCCATGATTATGGACAAATATACCAAATGTTTGTTTGAGACATTTGGGACATTATGGACAAATATACCAAATGTTTGTTTGAGATATACACTAACAGGATTGCTTTATAACAGCACACACTTTCACTGGAATTAGGCTTTAATCTAGAACTAATATAAAACTGCATTCCAACTAGATTATAATCCAAAAACATCAATTTAAAACTTCATTCTAGCATGCTCTTTTTAGAACCTCTCTTTGAATTTGTTATAAAATTCTACATTTTAGAAGCCCTTTATTTTTTCTCTCAAAAGTGCCAGAACAGACAGCTCAGTCTGGCATCAATATTACACAGCAGGGCCTTAACTAACTTAATTAATTTGCAATTAAAAATGTCTTACTTCAAGTTGAGGTCTCACTGAATTGGTTCCCGAATTTATATGATTCCCACATACAGTAGCAGTAACTGTATGTTAAATGTAACAGTAATAAAGTAGTGCACCTGTTGGAATGCTAATTACTCCTAAGAGTCTCATTCAGCACAAAACTCAGTATCACCAGTATTTTGGACTAACCTGTGTTTTTGTTGCAGCAGGCTGGGGAAAAATAAGAGATGAGGTGGCCTTTTAACTTTATGCAAACTAGAAAGGTATTGGACTCAGAGAGCAAGCTGTTTCCTTCATGTTACATATATTAGAAGACTGAGAAAAATGAAAATATGAAGAAATCAGAATTTCCTCGTGTCTCTGCTCACAGGTTAGTGTTACTGCCACTGCTAAACTTTCAAGCAAGACAGACCCCTAAAGGAATTCCAAGGAATAAACTCATAAAAAATCAAATGGAAATGTAGTAACAGCATTTTTTTTTTTTTCTGTAGACTGTTTGGGACCCAGCAATTGCATGCGATGTGGAGTAGGATTTGTGTAAGGACCAGAAATCATTTTTAATTTCCAAAGACAGGTGCAGGACTAGAATACGGGACATAAAGACAGATAAGCCAGCCTTCAGACTTTTTTGCTACATTATGAAAGACTTACCTAGAAAGGAAGTAACTTATTTAGAAATAAATAATTTATTTAAAAAACATCCCTACATGTGCAATATCATTCTCTGCTGAACGCATAAGCTCTGTTTTATGTTTATTGAGACACAGATATTTTGTGACTGAGCCCTCTTATATGCAACTAGCAAAGATGGTGATAGCCGTTTCAATGAATAGAGAAAAATAGGATTCCAAGAAATATGAGAAAAATAAAAAAATGAATGTCAAGATTTCAGAATTTCTCTTAATCATTGTAAGAAACCCAACAAGGAGAAGAAGGAAGAAATTTTGAAACACCAGGAAGACGAGGCGAGTATGGCCTTAACAAGAAAGAATGCAACTTAATGAAAAATCGATACCATTATTATCCCTGGAACAATGAAGCTTTCACATTTTCCTTTTGCTTTCACAAATCTTCAACCTAGCATAAAAGAGGATAGTGAGAGCAGGCAAGCTGAGAGACTTCTTCCACTCTTCTTATATTTATTATATAAATTTTAGTTTATGTATTATGCATCTGTTTAGTCAGGTTGGTTTGTTCAGCCAAGCTACTTTGTTTAGACATCTGCATCTTTTATTTCCTGTGTTTTTTGTTGTACCGTGTCTTTTTTCAAAGTGTGTTTGCTTTGAATAATAGAAGGCCATGGCCTCTGCTGGTTTACTTAAGAGATGGTTGTTTTCTTTGAAAAGAATGATATCTTGGCCCTCTTGAATACAGTAAATAAAATAAGTATTAGATGATATACTGGTTAATGCTGATGAATATGGAAATAGACTACAGCACCTATCCTTAAAGATGGCATAGCAGTGGACAGACCCCCCAGCCAGCAGCAGTTGCCTGGCAAAGCTGTTTAGGACTCTGTGAAAGTCAAACATAAAGGTAAAGCCACGGAAACGCCCTTTGGCTCTGCACGGACCCGCAGAAATGACTGCGCTATTAGGAGCCTCTTTCAGTGCAAGACAGGGGTTAAGTGGCRCAGCTTAGCCGATATATGTTTATGTGAGCTGCGTACTTAACTTCCATTTTTAACTCTGAAAGTCTCCCCATGTGTATCTCAGCACAACATCAACGGTCCGTTGCAGGGGAGCTTTAGTAGCGGTTTGKTTTTTTGGCAAGGGATGACTTCACAATCTTTCACTAGGGAAAAAGAGATGGGTGGCAGGGAGCAGCAAGAGCAGGGTGGCTCCCTGGGGCCAGGGCACCAGGAGCAGCAGGAGCTCCCCACGGGTCTGTCAGGGCAGGGCCTGGCAGCCAGGGCCCGTCCCACCACTCCAGCCAGGAGCAGGCAGCCGGGGAACAGCAGGGACAGCCCCAGCCCAGGGCACTGGGCAGCTGCCTACAGATGGGGACGGGCCCAGTCCAGGCCGGGATATGGGCCTGTGGGTGGGCCCATGGCCGGGCAGTGCAGGGCTGTGGGGAGCTGGAGGCRGGCCCTGCTGGCATGTTGCCGGGGCAGGAGCTGACGGCCCTGGGGTGCTGCAATGGGGTCCTGGGCTGAGGGCACGGTGGAGGGAGGCCTGGGGAGTGGGCAGGGACAGGCAGGGCTGACAATGCCTTAGGGCCGTGGCAGTGGGGAACACATATATTTTGTGGATGTGACTCAGTAAAATCATAAGAAATTAACAACACATTAGAGATACTGAAAGACCACCAAAAGAGGCAGTGCTAGAGAACAGGATAGATGCAATTTGATAGGCATTTGAGATGAACCTTCATCAAACTCTTCGGTGGAAGGCATCCGACAGCACTTTTGTTTTGCCTACAGCAGTCTCCCTCATCCATCCTTGATGTTTCATTTTACACAGTCTTGCTCCCCAGGCTTTGTTTTCAGATTTAGACCAGAAGGAATCCAAGGCTTCAAAAAAAAAAAAAAAAAAAGCCTTATTAAAACCTACAAATCTTCTGGTACACAGTTGTAGAAACTGACATTGGATAGATTTTCTGTCTGAGGCTGTAAGTATCTTTTAAGCCTTACCTCCCAGTTTCTCAGGGCCTTCTTCCCCAAATCAGACAAATCACAAAAGATCCTTTTTACTCTCCAATTACTGTAGAGCACYTCAAGTGAATTGTAGAGGCCCCCAACTAACATAGTAGCTCATATGAACTGAGTTGCAGTCCCAGAGAATGGAGGATGCTTCAAAGATGGGTTGAAAAGAGCTGAGCCAGTTGGAAAGCAGATGTACACCACACTTTGCCATTAATGGTCAACACTATTTATACATATTGTACACATATAAAACACACACAGACAGTCTACCAAACACACAAAGATATTAGGAGCACAAAAACATTTTCATTTCAACTTCCATGCCTACAGCATTGCACATGCATAAACAATGTAAAGAAGTCTAGGCACAATCATTGATGGAGGTGTTAGCATTTACAGACAAAACTACACACTGTGCAACAACTACTGCCACTTTATGTTCAGAAAACAGAAGTTGTCTGAACTTGACCGCAAGCACAAAATCTGAGATGAGTTTAGGGTTATTATAAATATAAGGCATATGGTGCATGGTTTTATTCTGTCATAATATGGCTTTTTAATTCCCAGTCTCAATAATTAGAGCCTTAGTTTTCAGTGACGCCAGGAAACTACGAYCACTGTTTGACTGTTCTTTCTGTCTTGGTCTATTTACCTGAAAGAAAAGAGTCACAAATATTCTTTAAAAAGCTCAGTCTAACTTGCAGAAATTCAACTGTTCAGAATCTTCAAACCCTGTTTCCTGAAGATTTGTTTTGTTTCAGATTAATGAAAATGCACAACTAACAGATTAATGTAGTAATTTTTGCTGTAATTCTGGAAATGTCACTAAGTAAGATTGCATTTATTTTTGTGCATTTTACATAGAATATTAACATTTTAATCTGGGCTATTCATTTTTTGCTTAGGCTATCTCTGACCTTCRCTTTGAAACAGGCTTATTTTAATCAACAATATGATATGAGTTCCTGCCTCTAGATATAAACACTATACTATCCTTCCTAGCTTTYTTTTCCCTCCAAATAGCTGATATTTCATTTGTAAAGAGGAAAAAAAAAGTCAACTTCAGTTCTGAGTTCAGTCATTGTTTATGTGCACTGAATCTACTGGGTAAAAATAAATAGAAATCGTCTGCAGCTTGGCAAAGCAGTTGCTTCAGATTCAGTCTCCCTGAAAGATCTCATTGCAGTTTTTTTCACCTAATGGAGTTCTGACCTCACTGACTTTTTAATAATATTTTCACTTTACATGGTGCCTTTTATATGTTGCACTAAGAGAACTTTCTGTACTTTCCCTTCTACAAGCAAAATACTTCATGAAAATATGGAGAGGCTGGACTGACAGAGAAACACAGAGTTGACCTATTTGTTGAGAATTTCTTATTAATGATAAATATATTTTACTTCCTGTGTGGACAGATAAACGAACTCTGGAAGAAGTGGTGGCTCTAGCTGTGTAAGATGTTTCAGGTAGAATTATTCTCGGTAGAGAACAGCTCTTCTGTAGACCTTAAGTTTTCCATCTGGAAAGTTGATAAGATCATTTTATGTTTGCTTTCTGGAGATCAATTTCCATATAAGATGTATGAAGGCAAGGGCTAGAGGTCAAGTCACGTACTAGCCCCTTGGATCCTTCAGTACCTAGCTCCACCCTAATGTTAAACCCTAAGAAATACGGGGAGCTGAGGGATTCATCTCTTTCATTTACCACTCAGCACCAGGGGTAGTGGAAGAGGTGCTGAATGGCTGAACACTTCAGCATTCATCTCCCTGATGCCTACTTGTTTTTGCATGGTAAAGCAAAACAGAAAAAAGTCTTCTAGATACGCAACCAACAACTCAAAGAATTCATTTCAGATTTTGAGGGGGTTTATACATTTTTTTCCCATGGAAGATTTCATAATATTTCAGACAGTCTTCAGTGGGGAGAAATTTCCATTATTCAGAAAGCTTTAACTCTTGCTTTATAAAAAGCAGGCAAAATTAGAGAAGACGACCTATCTTGAAATTAAAGTCACTTGCAGTAGCTACTGGAACTACTTCTTCACCTACTGCTTGGTTGTCCTGTTTCTGCATCTCTACAGGAAGAAGGACCAACTGAGATTTTTTTATAACACGTAATTATGGCACTTTCTTTCAGCACTATATACTTTCTTTTAATCTTGGAAATTTATTCTGTTGATTTTGAATGAGAAACATTTTTTTCACAACTCATAAGACTCAGTTTTAAAATGTTCTCAGTTGCTGCAATTTCTTGATTGAACAACTCTGCCTTCAGTGGTGCTGTCAACTATATCCTGCTCACCTCTAAAAGTACAATATTTCCATTCTTTTTAACAGGTGTTTTGAATGAGGGAAATTATTCAAGGATACCTGAAATTTCCAATTCAATCTAGAAATATCTTTTTAAGCTTTTCCCGGCAATGGGGAAACCATCAGCTGTTATGTTTACCTCGCTATTGAGGCTTTCAGTACAATTCACCATTTTTTCCCCAACCCTATGAGGAAAACCTTATAGCTGAAGAAAAGAAATCTCTTTCTCATTGTGTTGAGTTTCTTTTCCCCATTCAGAACCTTTAGTAAGACATGAAAGCCAAAGCACTTATATATTTAAAACTATGTCTTATTTACCATAGTGTACTTATCTTACTGGCAACCCAGTGTAGTTTGCTCTGTAGCATTTTTGCCTTAATGAAATTCAGTTTTCAGAAAGAAAAAGACAAATCTCCTAAGGGCAAAAATGGACATTCATCTCAGATAAAATCAGGATGACAAAGTAACCATAACACTACTTGGATAAAGTTAACATTCATTCAAGCATGGTAGTGCTTGACAGATAAAAATGTTGGGCAGAAAACCACTTCGTGGTGCCTCAGAGAAAAGCATAAACACCATAAATGTGGTGTGTACACTACACTGCTTTATAGACCTGTAGAAGAATCTTGCAGTTTTCTATGAATGCAGTATGAACAGCTGGATGTTTTTATTTTGATATGGAGGAATCTGGCATGGTTTTGGTGTTTTGGTTTTTTTTGTCTCTTAATCTTCATCTTAATTTCAACAGTACTTCAGAATTTCTTTCTGAATTAATATTCAGAAAAATTAAAATGCATTAGAAAGTGTACAAAACTGGTTTTAAAGGTGTTGTGCAATAATGTCTTATCTAATAGCTAGGAACTTCRTTATGATGCTATAGAGAGTAGCACAACTAAGCCACTGGTTTAATTCAGGATTATCAACCCTTCTGAAGTAAAAATAATTATTCCACACACTGAGGTAATTCTCTGTTCCCATTTTATCTTTTCAGTACGTAGAGAAATGTCTCTAATTCWTGAGAATTTATTTTTTATCCATAGTATGTAGAATCAAATTGAACATCAAGTCTTGTCTCATCTTTACACATAAATTAAAATGTACTTTGGTGAAAAACTATGACAAAAAAGTCTTAACTAGGATGAGTGCTAGCTCAAAACTAAAGGATCTGTAAAAAAAAAAAATAGCATGAGAAATATTCTTGAATTTTTCCTGAATCAGCAGAAGTCTTGGTTCCTTTGTCCATGGAAAGTCACCTCCCCTTTCTTGTTATTAGAAACCAAAAGAAGTAGCTTGAGGATCATCTTTTCTTTCCTCAGCTTTGTTCGACAGCAACCACCTTGGCAAGCTTTCCTGTGCTACTACACTAAGGCCCTAAAGTGTGCACAGAGCAAGGTTATACATACTGATGTGTCAAATATTTTAAAAAACACATTCTCTAGGTTATTAAAAGACTGAAATAACTGGTGATTTAACAGTGATGGGAGAACATGTTGAAGCAGAGTCACTCTCAGAAACAAATAGTCATTTAACTAAGGTTTCAAATCTTGAATAGCTCAGAAGGATGCCAAAGTGAGCCATTTACCTAGGAGTGCTTCCTATAATACATGAAGATATTGGATCTTTCAACAAAACAAATCAAATCAGATACATACCAAAATTCAGCTGTCATTAGTCCCAGCAACACTGATATCATTCAGTCCTATTAAAGTTTCCAGTGACAATGATAAAATACCAACAGCCAGCAAGGATTTACAATAGTAATTCTACTGTTTCAGGAGTACTCGCTGCTATTTTGTATTCACTGTTATTTGACAATGAACTGTGAGGTTGAGATTTCAAACAAAGGAAAAGATCATTTCAAAATCACAAGAAAATGTACAAGGGAAGCACTAAATATGATAGTGCGGGGACAGTGTAGTGGCTTCCAGTTTCAAGAATACAGCTGGGAAAAGTTAAAGAACACAATGCTATATACAGTTGATAATGATGTATCAATAAAGGAAACCTAGAATAAATCTGCCTGAGGGTAATATATTTCATAGAAGATGACAGTGCACGGAAAGCATTTCTTTGCTTTCCATTTGACAATGGAAGGACAGTCGCAATTTCTTCAAAGTTGCACAGATTTMTTTTCCAGCAGTTTCAAAAAAGGATTACATAAACTGTTGAACAGAGATTTATAATTTTGATATAAATATAAAATTGAACAGAGATTTTATAATTTATAACAGAGGTTTATAATTTTGTTATATTATTGAAATAATTACAGTGAAAGAGCTTGTAGTTTCTTTCYTTACAATATCTTTCACAAATTAGAGACCAAAGTCATCAAACACGTTTACCTATAAAAATATTTTTTACAACTTATTCCCTTGTCATGGTTTTGATCATGGTAGGAATATTGCACCCGTAACCTGGAGACTTTAGAACATCCTTGCAGAATTCAGAGGGGCCTTCAATCCTCCTTCAGTAAAAATTATTTAAACCACAATTTCCCAACACAGGATATTCAGAAAGGGAATAATATAGTCCTAATATAAAAGTCAGTAAATAAGTAACTTCAGCACTAAAAAGCAGTGCCAGAATTACATGGCTATCCATTCAATGGAGGTGATGTTTCATAAATATGTCTAACGCTGCCCTTGGTGTGGTAGCAGGAGAGCTAATRAAACTGGCTAACAAACAGGCAGAGGTCAGCCCCTGTGATATTGCCTCCTAGTCTTCAAATCTCATGTCTTAGTCTCTTGTTCTGGGCCTGCCCTGACAGACAGAGTGATTCTCTTCCAATACATATGTAGGGGAGGCAAAAAGAATGCAAGTGTTCCTTGCTTTCTGAATACTGCAAACTCTCCCCTGGTTTGCAGTGCTGGCGGGTGGGAGGTGATTGAAGGAAGCAGAAATACATACCATCTGAATTATCAAACCTGAAACATGAAATCATTGGGGGACTCTGCAGAATTACTGTATAATTTCCACTGTTTGCCTCACACTGGTTAAAGTAGCGGCAATAGGTTATCAACATGTCATCTTCACATTTCTTTTAACATTTTGTAACGTTAAACAACAGCCACCCCAAGCCGTAAGGAATCACTAATAAAATTGTAAAGTAATAAACATTTTGAAACCAAAACAGTGTTCAGAGGGTCAGTAATAGCACATATTACAATTCAAAGTCTGGCAAAATGGGTGCACGTGGAAATCAAAGCTATATTCTTAATTTGAAGTGTGGAAAGGGTGGATGGGAGAAGGGATTATTGATGATGCAGAGAGATTTCAACTGCTAGAAACTCACTAACTGTCTATAATTTGAAAACAGCTTGACTAATTTTCTTCAAATATTGGGTTCTTTGCTTTCTTAGGAAATTTTCAGGTGGAATATGTTTCATAAGAAAGGCTAGGGAAATGTTGAAGCATGACTTCAACATAAAGTTAGTAGCAACTGTCACTACACTCACACTGTAGCTTTGAATGATGATCTTAAAACAGAAAACGTTTCATGTTACAGTTGAAACACTATTATTTTTTGTTTCTAAAGTGGGCTATGTTAAAGCACTAAGCTATTTAGAATGATGAAAATTAAACAGCCAGACTATGTGAATTTGTTGTTACCAACTGTGGCATCACTTTTACATTTCATACTAACGTATTAAAATTTACTGCCATATTTTACTGAAACATGCAATCAAGTTGTAGCCAGATGGAGAAGCTGTTTTGAAGTAGATAAAGTTGCAAACATAATCTCTTTATGCTTTTGAAATAACCATGTTAAATATTCTGAAGATAGAAACTGCAGTTCTCACTGGCATGTATCAATCAATTTGTCTGGTATCATAGTAATTTGAAACCACACTTCTAGGCCATCTCCTAAAAATGGCAATAAAGGATAGGGTTAATGTTTGCAGCATGCACTAATGTCCTAATGAAACATTGCTGTTTGGGATTCTGTAGTAAAAGCTGCATGAATGAATTTTGCTGCTTTTTCTGAGTAGGTGTAAGAATGCTCGCAAATAACCTCTTTTTTTAAAAAGAATCTGAAGAGGTTACTGGAAAGTGCAAGATTAAGAACATGTAGACCATTCTACAAAGTGAAATGATGCAATGGTTGAAAGATTTCCTGAAATTAAAAAAAAAAATACTTTAATATAAGTAAACCATTATGTATAAATAATCCAGGAATACACTATTATTGGTAGTTCACATCATATAAGTTTGAAGCTTTAGTGCCTTTAATTTTCACATGTATCACTAATACACACATAGTTAGGCACCTGAATTGCCGTTGCATATTTTTAAAGACTGTATTGGCAAGTATTTGCTACTGTAATAAGGAAGTAGTGAGATATAATAATGAAGATTCAGGTACTGCTGTAAAGACTCCATAGTAACACTATAGTCAGAGTAGACATAATCTTTAGTATGAACCCATAACCAAATGCTGCAAAGGAGAACAAAGGAAAGTATGTTTCTAGACTATTAATTTACTGTCTTTGGAAACCATGGGCAAAAGAAGCTAACATTTTTTCCTGCTGTATATGGAATTCTTATGAGATGGCAAGTTGTCTCATATCACTCTTATGCATGCAGTTTCTGAGCACTTTTCAAGAGATCATTCAGAAAACACAACTGAAACTAGTCTGCAAACCACAAGCAAGACACAGAAGTGGCAAAAAGAACAGATCCTGTAAAGATACTAGAAAAGAAACACAAAAAACCCCATAGGTTCATTATCGAATAGAAAATGAGATTTGCCAAAATAAATATAGTCTCCAATCTTCAGATCCTGGGATGCGTTCTTTCTTTGCATCAAGACAAAATGGACTTGTCTTCAGTGCAAAGGAGATTCATCTTTTTCATGATTTCCATCTCAGAACTAGGCTCAGGACACTAAACACTGTACATACTGAGATATATCAACAGAGTATTATACTTTGCTGAGTACTGTTTTCCTTTCCTTCTTTTAGTGCAGATTAGTCATGAAAGACTATGATCTCTACGGGATAAAAAAACATAAACATTTAAAGTTGATAGTTTGATGGATGTATCAGTCTAYCCATAATAGCAAAAGTCTGTATTACAGATGGTATTTTTTTTTCCTGTGACTTCATTGTAGACGTTTGCTGAAAAGAGGTAAAGGCATTATAATACAAATAGGTGTAATCTAAACTTAATGAGGCCTATCAACCACTGAGAAACAAAACTTGTGATGGAAGGAACTGAACCGCAGTGTCTTGAATGTAGCCATAATGTAAGAAATGCAATTTATTGTATGTCAGAGAAGTATACATAGTTTACTGCTGGAGACAAGTTACTGAAGAACTTCCATTGCAGACATTAATACCTATGTGTGTGGAATAAAAGGCTACTACCTACTTCAGAATTTTACACACCATTTCCTGCATTTATCCCTCCTGGACAACAGCAAATGACTTCCAGATGCAATTGAAACTAGCAACTTGAAAATGATAGTGTCAATCTAAACTAGGTTTAAAATAACATCCCAACGAAAAAACAAGTGAATGCCTAAGCCCATACTGGTAAGAAAATTAGACCAGTGTTCCAGGTTTAAAATCAATTCCTCCCCTTGTAGTTAATTACAATAAAAGTTGAATTTAATAGTGCAGAGTAATTTTTTCTTCCTTTAGTGGAAATTTGAATGTGGTGTTTATTATTTAATTATCACTCATAAATCACAGAAACTAAAAGTTACTAAGTAATTTCTACACGTCACAACTACACTGGAAAAGAAACCTGCATGAAATTTTGCTTATGTGGGAAAGCCACTAATACATAGTCTTGCTACTTAAATGTTGTGTCCTTCAGAAATATAGGTTACCAATTACCAACACAAATAATATGGATAAGATGAACTAACTATTCAAAGCAAGTAAAAGAAAGAACAAAGAAGCATCTGGTGATACTGGTTGGCTCATGAGACAACTAAGGGCTTTGAATTTTTCGGCTCTTCACTAGTGTAATTTTAAAACTTGAACCTGATTACTATTAATAAAAAATTTATTACAATTTCATGACTTCCTCAAAGAGACTAAATGGGTTCACTTCCAGTAAGTAAACTTACTGGACTTGCAATAAATAAATAGTCTTCAGAATTAACATTCTTCCTGGCAGGCTTAATAGATGATAGATTTGTGAATGCATAAATCTAGGTTTCACTGTTAATCCCTCAATTAGTTCTTCTTGAATCACAGTCAGGAATATTGGTGAAGCAAAGTGAAAGAAAGTTAAATGAGACATATTTGTAGAACACAGTTTTCTTGGATTATCAGTCTGAAACATTTAATTACCAGTAGATCATCCAAACAAATCCCATAAAAGAAAATAATTACAAACCTCAAAACGTGACTAAATCTTAGGGTCTGGACAAAACTAAGGCATCCTATTTCAACAAACAGAAAGAGAAAAACAAAGGAAAATCAATCCTGCGAACAGTTTGYGGCCCACAGAGAAGGAAATATTTATGAAATCATTTAACCCGGCTTCACATTTTGTATGCCCCTTACCACACTAAGAGAACTGTCTTGTAAGCTACATTGAGATGCACATCAGTTACCCTCCTGCAAAGTGGCCTGAATGTCTTTGTCCTTGACTTCGATGTTCCTTTTCAGTCTGGACACCTTTATTTTCTTCACACAGAAGAGAGGGTGGGTGAAGGAGAAAAAGTTATTATATGTCAACATAAGCGAGGAGTGTACTAGGATATTCATGACATCTAGAGTTAGGATCTAGGAAGTACTTCTAAACCACAGCAATGTCTCAGGAAAGAGCCTCAGAAATATTTAACCATGAAAGAACAGAACTGAGATTATATGATGAAACAGAAGAAGTCCAGGGTTCAAACTCAGAATTCTGGAAAATCCATGATATGCAGCACTAACAGTAGCTSCCAGCAGTAATGCCATGCTAGAAGGACAGAAAAGAAGGTCAGAGAATGTGCAAATTAAGATATCACATGAAAACATTCATAAAGTTTGTTCACCAATGAATATAGCTCAATTATAATAGTTATTAGGGGCTGAGAAGGTAATTCTAAGAATTTTAACTCAGACTGGGGTACATTTGAGTGCAGGAAGAAGAATACCTCTAAAAATATGTGTATGAGGTTTTCATCTATAAGGACGTTAATCTCAAAGAAGCAGTTGATATTCAAAGCAGTGAATGGTCATTCATTAATAAATCCTTACAAGTTCCAGTGATGTATTGGAAAACCAAGGCAGAGTGATGACAAGGTCTAGACTGGTTCTGCATGCTCTTACMTTTTTTGTCACATCAAATTTGGAAAAAACCAACAACCCCAAATATGTTTGCAACCCACTTTCTCAGGGTGGCTCTCTTTAAAATGACAATGAATAAACAAACAGACCTTGCTGCTATGGAACCCTGGCACTGCTGGGCAACACCAGTTAAAAATCTTCCTCCTTTACCTGAGTTGCATGGTATCTGTAGCAGTGTATTTCCAAATTTAGTCTCTTATTTCCTGGTCTGTCCTTGATTTAGTTAAACTGGAAAGTAATAACTGTTCCCAAAGCCTTTATTAATTGTAACATAATTGCTCAAGATTATTTATTTATTGGGCTGTAGCTGATTTTGACCTTGAAATAATACTGTCTGAAGGAAATACCATAAAATGCATGCAGCACTTTGAGTTTTATGTATTATTTTAAAATACTATTCTCCTAATGTCTGGATTTCAACATTTAAYGTTCTCTCAAGCCATTTGAAAAAGCTTTCCTGGTCTTTTGCCAGGCATATCATTCCTATTCCAGTGATGTCATTGAAATGAATGTTGTTTTAAGTTCACACCTTCATTGTAAATTAGCTCAAGAGTATGATTAACAAATCACTTTCTGTAGCTACGTATTTGCCTGTTACAAAAGAGAAAGATCAAGTTAAAAATTCCCTTTATTACCACTGTAACAAAATCMTGTGTGTCCCCGTTGGATTTATATCTATCATATTGGCTTTTTGATAAGCTTGTTCAGATTTAAGAAACCTTGTTTCTTATTCTCTAGTCTCCTAAAGAACAGAACTTTTTCTTTTGAAGAACTAGGTCAATTGTTTAAGACAGTACCTTAAATGTTAGGAGACTAAGGCATAGAAATTTTGATAGAGCTACTCCTGTGTGTGTAGTACATACACTGTGAAAGCAAGTAGCCACTTCAGAACATGTTAATAGAGTCCTTTATCTTTTCTTTTTTTTTTTTTTTTTAGGTTAGTGTTCATTAAACTTGAGTTATAAGAAAGCAATCCCACATGTAATCTAACACTGAGAGTCTTTTTTTTACCGTAAGGAGGAGAGTTTTGGTAAGAGAATGCATACAGTACGAAAGGTCATTTTCCTGCATCTCTGTAGTGCAAAACTAAATTTTGACTGCATAGTAGAAAGACCGGTGTAGGAATACTTTTCTATTCTAGCCAAAAATTGACTTTGCAAACTCTGACTCTGCATCAGTTCTAGGATCTAGGCCTCTCTTTCTCCTTTTTTAATGTCACTATCTGAAATCCAGCATTTGAGACAGATTCATGGAAAAACATTTTTTTTTTCTTTTTGAGTAAGCAGAATTGTGCCAGTCAACTCTTCTTACTGGCTTCAACATTATTAACTTGTGGGGCTGTGGATAGGAATGTTATCTAATGAATTGTCCCTCAATGACTATAGCATGTATATATTAACAGAAGTCAACATATGCAACATTCTCTATGGAAAGGTTCAAAATACATTCATTTAAAGGAATGAAATTGGAACACCAATAGTAATACATTGCACTTTTTTAGTAAYGCTACCACTATTCTGCAGACTGGCAAAATGAAACACAGGGGCAATGATATGGCCACAGTTACCCAGGAGCTTATGGCAGAGCTAGTAATAAAACACAGTTTGGAAGTCCCTAGACAGTTAATCCATGGAGAACGCACAGGAGAAGAGGTAAAAATGTGAATGATATTGTGATTATATCCATTTCAGTGAAGCAACATAATTAGTAATAGTTCTCAGCTTTTTTTCTGCGTCACCACTAAATACACCGAATCATTATTTCTTTTTCTTTTCCTTTTTTTGTTTTTATTTTTTAACCTGTTTTGGTTTTCAGTCTTCCCAGTAAGGGYACATTACAAATTTATAAAAATTCTTTCTACAACAAATTCAAATTTTTAGATGCAAATTTTTATTTGAATCCTTTCTTTATACATATCAATTTCTAGAAATAACTCCCAAGAAAGCTGCACAGGCAATAAATAAGGCTTTATGTGTTTATTTATTTATCTGAAACAAAAGTGGTATCTGTATGAACTGAAATATAAAAGATATGAAAATTCCATTCTAATTCAGGAATAAAATCACAAATATAATTACAATGGAAATCTTCATTACATTAAAATAGAGTTCTTCTAAAGTGTAAGTTCAGTGACCACTCAGAAAGTGAAGTGCTGACTTCTACTGAAATCAMCAGTGATTTTCTTATACATAGGTCAATGTGTGTATGACAAACTGAACACCAAACTGTTTCAGGCTTGTGACCAAAATCTGCAATAGTCACACTTTAAAATGTTATCAAAACTAATGGAGAAGCTTCATTAAAGCAATAACTGGAGAACACAGTACTGAACCTTTGAGAAAAGATAGTGAACCATTTCAGCTATGTGAATTAATGATTTATCAACAACTGTATTTATTATTGTAGATTTTATAAAGAAATGCTCTTGGTAATTTCTTATTTTTTATCCATAAAACATTGAGAAGCAAGGATTCTGGATGTTCCTTCATGTTCTTTTTCTGACCATTTTTCCTATTTTTACTGCTTCTTAATTACCTACTAAGGAATAAAGAAAATAAGGATACCCTTTCGCATTCTCAGAATAACCTTTTCTGCTTGAAAGTCTCCTGAAAGACACAACCCCCTCTGCAGCAGGTGTAGTTTTAATGATGCTTTGATGCCATATGTCAAATTTCATCACTTGCTGTGAAGAGTGACATTTCTTTTGATAGCTCCTAGCAACAGCAATACCAGTTGTTGGTGGTCACCTCACACTAGACAAATAATTCCTGCAGCAAGCACATTTAATTTCAGTTTCATGCCAGACTGCACACAATCATCTTTGCTGCTCTCCTCTGTCTGTAATTCTTCTTCAAGTAAAATATATCTATATTATTAATTCGATGCACACTATATTTGTTTTCACATGCACACTCACAAGAGTACCACCACGTTCTGGATAGGTTTCAAAGCTGCCTTCAGAACTGTATCTCCTGTTGGTAGAGAGAGGGAATATGGAAGCATGGTCCAAGGTGCAGCTGAGGATGACTTTCAAGAACATGTTTGCCCACAGGTGCCAGGCAGTGACAGTGCATCATTGCTATAGCATTAAACATACTAGTACATCAGCAGACGTCCAGGTATGGGTGATCTGCAGGTTTTCTGAGAGGCTTCTACATGCATAGAGTGTTGGGGAACATGACATTCCCCTTTGCTACTGTCATAATCATTCTTTGAAGAGTCATATAGGTATTATGATACGCGTTGGCACCTACAGATAAAGGAATCACTTGACAAGTCAGCTTGATTTTCAAATGGCACTTTAAATTTCTTCTTCTTTTAATGTTACTTTTATATCAGAAACATATAATGAATTGCACTGCAGCTTTGCAAATCCAACATTATTGGTTATTGCTAATCAGTGACACCTTTAACATTTGCAAACAAATAAAGCAATAATTCCAAACCTCATTATAAGAGGAAGACCAAGAAATGAAATGTCTCACTGCTGGGTGGAGGAGGAAGGGAAGTATGAAGTATGAACCAATGACTGTGGGAAGGGAAGCAATTTGATACCTTTTCCAATTCAGTCTTCATTAAATAAGCCACTGACATCTTTAATACAGGAATATGAACTCAGGTTACAATAGGGAATGGAAACATTAGACATCATATTTACGTATGTTAGGCCTATCAGGTTAACTTCAGTCCTGGAGAAATAGTAGAACACAGTCTAAAATAAATTTGCGAATTGATCTACCTGGTAGATAAAGAGTAACACCCAACATGAATTTGTCAAGAATAGATCATATCAAACCAAACTAATTTCCTTCTATGACAGGGTAATAGACTTTATGAATAGAAAGGAAGTGTTAGATATCACATATCTTCATTACAGCAAGCTTTTGCCACTCTTACACGGGATTCTCATAAGAAAGCTAGAAAAATGAGACTGTTATCAGGTGAACACCTAAGTGACAAGAGTGTTTTCCAGAAAGTAGCACTGTCTTGAACTAGAATATATCAAATAGTGTTCTGTAAGTCTGGTATCACTGGATAACTGGAGGGAAAGAATAAGGACCCTGATAGTTAAAATGACAAATGAAACTAAATTCTGACAAATTCCAAAGATATTGGAGGGCAGAAGTGTATATCTAAATAATCTTGGCAAATATGAGAAATTGTGTGGAAAAATAGGATGTAATCTAGTAAGAATACAAAGTTTTATACACAATCAGATGTAAGTGCCTGCATAGCCACAGGGTGTGGAAAACCTGTCTAGGCAATAGCATTGCAGAAATTGCTAAAAGGGTGATGAACAGAGTCACAGTCATAGCACACATTAATCAACAATCATAGAATCATAGAATCATAGAATCATTAAGGTTGGAAAAGACCTCTAAGATCATCGAGTCCAACCATCAACCCAGTACCCATGCCCACTAAACCATGTCCC
>JASVER010000023.1:11338501-11392474 GCA_030449065.1 Oceanodroma leucorhoa | reverse complement strand
GCGTCACATTGGCAAGCCTCCAGTCATCTGGGACCTCCCCCGTTAACCAGGACCGGTGATAAATGATGGAGAGCGGCTTATAATATCACACTAATGATGAAAACTCATTTAACTTAATGAGATAACAACTGAACTATTACCTGCAAAAAAACCTGAAGTCACAATTTTCTTTTCTAAGTGCTAGTAATGTCTCAGCTGGAATACTATCTCCAGCTTTAAACATCTTAGTTTGATTCGATTGGTGAGAGCCCATGAAATAGTAACAAGTGCAAAAATAGGGCCCGGAAACACAACTATGGGTAAGTTTGAAGAAAATATGTTTATTAGGTTTAGAAACATGATGATGGTCTTTGACTATATAAAAGGTGTTGTGAAGGAGAAGAAATAATGACATTAAATAACAAAAAGGAAGAGTTGGATTAACTTCAGGAAAAAAAGTCTAACAGTAAGAAAGGTTGAATAGATCACTGGAACTGCTATCATTTGAAACATTTTAAACTCTGGATAACCTTATAAATGTCAGAGTTTCAGAAGTGACATGGATATAATTGATCTGGTTTTCAGTATCTATGTATATTTTTTTATGAGACAATTAGTATTATGCCCCATTATTTAGCCCTGGAGACTGACCACAGGGGGATATAACTTAGAAAAATTCCTGTCAGAATTATCATGGGTTCGTGGGAAATCTTTTATCTTCATAACTGTGTGAATTTCTCACATACTAAAGTTAAAGATTACAAATCAAAGGAAACCAGAGTCTCCCTCAGTTGAACTATCAGATTTTTCATTTCCCTGTAGGATTATATGCATAGTTAATTCCTAGGGTGATCTCAGCTTGTGCAGATATCAGAATCCCTATTCTCTTCCTGAAGTGTTTTTGTTTCTGTTTTATATGCATATAATATTTGCTTGTGTCCTGGTTTTGGCTGCAACAGAGTTAATTTTCTTCCTAGTAGATGGTATAGTGCTGTGTTTTGGATTTAGTATGAGAAGAATGTTGATAACACACTGATGTTTTAGTTGTCGCTAAGCAGTGCTTACGCTAGTCAAGGACTTTTCAGCTTCCCATGCTCTGCCAGCAAGGAGGTACACAAGAAACTGGGAGGGGACACAGCTGGGGCAGCTGACCCAAACTGGCCAAAGGGATATTCCATACCATATGATGTCGTGCTCAGTATATAAACTGCAGAGAGTTGGCCCGGGGGCAGCGATCGCTGCTCAGGGACTGGCTGGGCATCAGCTGGCGGGTGGCAAGAAGTTGCATCACTTGTTTTTTCCCCTGGGTTTTGTTCTCTCTCTCTCTCTCTCATTGTTTTACTTTTCATAACAATGTTGTTGTTACTATTACTATTACTATTATTATTTCAGTTATTAAATTGTTCTTATCTCAACCCACGAATGTTCTTACTTTTGCTCCTCTGATTCTCTCCCCCACCCCACTGGGGAGGAAGGGAGGGTGAGTGAGCGGCTGTGTGGTGCTTAGTTGCTGACTGGGGTTAAACCACGACAGCTTGTCACAGGATGTGGGGGAATATTTACTGATTTATGGAACACATAAAATACTGACTTCCAGATTGTGTGTTACATGGCTGTATGTCATCGTGGATTGAATTTGATTACCAAAATGACCCCTTGTATATCTGAATGTCTCTGCATTTCCAACTTCTTTCAAACATTTTAACATGCAATATCCAATTCAGTGCACAATATTACTGCATTATATATAACATTGTAGTAATATAGTATTGGTCAATTACTATTTCTTCTATCTGTTATTCAAGAAAGATGAAACATGGATAAGGCTCCATGAAACTCAGTGGCAAATTCAGGGATAAAAACTCAGTTGCTTCTTCTGGTGTTCCTTTGTCTTGTTTATTCTGTCTCTCAGTCTCTTAGTGTTCTTGTAAAGCTGATATGGTCAGTCCATATTCATTCTGCAGGTTGATGCCTCCATTAACTGCATTGTACAGCCTGCAGGCAACGTGTACTGTGACTAAAGAAAGAACACTAAAAACACATGTGAGAGGGCACTTGTGACAAAAACAATGTGATTTGGAAGAATTCCTTCTGTATCACAGATACTTTGTTTTCCATGTTAAACCAAAAATGCCCCCCTAAGTGTATTGTTACACTTTAAAATTATACTGACTAGTGTAATATGTATGCCTTAGAAAATATTTGGAACACTATATTTTATTATCAAGAAATGAATTTTTCAAGAAACTTTAGTGGCCAACAAGCATGATATGTTTAAATTTCAAAGTTAGTAATGATTTAATTTTAATTTCTTAAGGTATCCAGCATTCAGAAAGAATAAAGGCCAAATAATAAAATAATAAAAAAGAACCCTTATCATGTAAGGTTCAGTAATTATTACATGTTATGAGGCATTCTGAGACCCAAAAAACATGTAGTCTAAATAGACAAGAGAAGAAAGAAGATGGGAATCCAATATACAGAAAGAACCATATCAAATTTTCAATATGAAAATGGGTCCAGCTTTTCAAAAACTGCAAGTACACAGAGCCTGACTGGGATTTCTGCATTCTAAAATTTAACAAAAAATCTCTCAGGAAGACTGTATTAGAGAAAATGGAAAAAACCTCAATCCAATCAGGTGCAGCAACTATCTTTGATTTTGTAAAAATTAAAGGCATTATTAATAAATAATCAGTACTATATCTACCAGAGATCTCTTAGTCCCCATTATACTGCAATGACAATCAGGATCTATGTATGAAATTTGGGGTGGCATCTTAAAATAATCTGTTTTACTTAAGGAAGGGATATAAATAAAAATAGTTGTTCTCTTTTTTTTAATGGGAGTTTTTTTCTTTCCTTTAGATGTTAACACTACAACATCACTCTCTGTCCACCAAGGAAAGTACTTTAAATGGCCTGCAATGCTCAGTTTTGCCAGGATACTTTCTACTGTTCCATTATTCTTGAACACTTTACAGCAAACAGAGCAAAAACCATCTAGGCTTTCTGTAGGGACTGAGAAAAACAGGCAGGAGTTGTGCCTCAGGCATTGCTGGGAGAAAATTGGGAGGGGTAACTACAGTCATCTCGAGTGAACTCTTTTGAGCCAGTACATATCCATAATTTATACTTTATTTCTTTTTTAGTAAAACCTTTAGCAGAACTTGTATGTATGTATGTATGTATTTATTTATTTATTTAAATGTCTATAGTATTTGGTGGAGAGGTGCTGGGGAAATCTAACTGTGAGTTCGAACAAGTCTTCTGAAAAGTTGGGATAAAAAAAACCAAACCAAACCAAAACAAACAAAAAAATCCTCCCACAAAACCCCCCAGCAAATCACAGTTTTCCATCTTTAAACTATATTTGATGATAGGAAAGATAAAAAGAATCTTTACAGAGACTGTAGAAACAGAGGTTTGGCTGAAAGACTAACTGTAAACTCAGGGCTGTCTGAATTGGTCTCAATTCTGTTGTAATTTAAAACTCCTTAATTCAGTTTTGAAGAACTTGAAAAATAAAAATTTATAAAAGTAATGAGTGTTGTGTATGTTTGAATGGAAAAAGGATGAGCCAAATTGTTTCTCAAAATATTTGTATGAGATAACATTTTAGATTTGTATGTTGGTTGTCATCCACCTTTAGTTTTTTCTGTTAAAGGCAGATTTTAAATAAATCTAAATTACTGACCACCAAAGGGATTAAAGAAGGAACATAATGCACTTCTGAGATGAAAAAATCATGGAGAGCAACAAGAGAAAAATTCAGCATATACTACCGACAAGTGTAAGTTATTAGTAACGTACTCCCCTGTAGAATAAGTGATTGCTTTAGGAAGTGTTGAGGGTGCAAGTACAGTTACTTCAATTTATGATGTAGTATTGGTAGAGCTGCCTTCTCCTGGAGCATGACATATCAGCCTAAAGCATCAGCCCTGTTTTGTGGTCTGATTTTAGGAGGTGGTTTTAGAATAGCTCAGGGAGGTGCTGATTGCCCTTAACCCCCACCGATTTCAGTTCTTCAGTACCTAACAGTTTTGATCTCTTCAATTCTAATGCCTACAATTAAACTGCAAAATATTTCCCCCCTGAGCCACATTGTCTTCTTCTATTTGGCATTCATTGATTTCCCATCCTGCTACTATCTCCCTGATTTCCAACTGAATTAAAACGCAGGGAAAATCATGTTACTTTTATTTCCTTGTTGGTGTTTTGTGCTAGCATCGTTGACAATGTCAGTGCAGCTCTGGGAATAGTTAACAGCTTTTGCCAAAGACAGCAGGGAACACTGAGCAAACTGAACAAAAATTAAGAGGCAGATATTTATAGACCAAATGACATTTCCTACAGTACTTAAGCATATTAAAGACAAGTTCACATGTAGAAACAAACTATGATTTTTATAAAAAAACAGTAAAAAGAAACTTCAGATGACTAATGGGCAGCAGGAAGGTAGCCTGATGACTAGCAGTACTGGTGTTGAAATAATCAACATTATTG
Organism: Oceanodroma leucorhoa; assembly: GCA_030449065.1. Taxonomy (NCBI): domain Eukaryota; kingdom Metazoa; phylum Chordata; class Aves; order Procellariiformes; genus Oceanodroma; species Oceanodroma leucorhoa. The sequence goes on along the minus strand of JASVER010000023.1, from coordinate 11,387,989 downwards.
AGCAAAAAGTGGGTCAAAAGAAGTGAGTATTTCTGAACAGAAATATTTCTGTTTCTGATGTTAAGAAAGCAGGAAAATACAATGAAATCAGTAAGTTCGTAGTTACTAATACAGGTAGCATGTTCAGGCCTGTTCACAAAATAGTTCCTTTTGAGAATCTTATTTAGCAAGCGAGGTGAGCAGAATGCCGCAACATCGCACTGCCTCACACTTGGTCTGGTAACAGTAAAATCAATATTTATTTTCGTACAACAGAAGGTACTACTCAGGAGCTTGGCAATTAGAGGGGATGTTCACCTAAAACCCTTCACGTACAGAAACCATCAACAGGTGCAGTATTCACGCACAGGTACAGAGCACGGTTTACTGATCCATTGCTAGTGAGCTACTTTGGTAAACTTCATGCAAGCATACTTAATTGGATGATATTGACAGTTACTAACTCCTAAATGCTCTTTCTGCCTATGCTTAAAGTGCAYATGTAAAGCAATAACCTCTACTCAGAAACAAAACACTAAACCATGCACAAGGGTATTTTGGACCCCAACCAAGTCCCTTTGGCAGCATCCACCGTATTATGGTGGCAAAAAACACAGCTTCATCAATACAGGAAAGATCCATGCATTTACACATTTTGCAAGAGGACAGTCRTGAAGATTAGCTAGTTAGTAGCTGCATATTGAACTCAGATGACAAAGCACTGCTTTGTCTAAACTTCCATCACAAGTAGCTTTCAGACTTCACTAACACCTTCTGCTGAGCCCAAACGCATTGTTGCTGCTGTGTGCCAGTCTGGGAAGGAATGTTTGTGTCTCYTAATTTGGTTTTCTTTCTTATTCTTCTGCTGTCAACACCTCTTCTTTGTTCTGCCACTGGAAAATATTCCTTTTTTTTTGTTTTTGTTTTTTTTTGTAAGGGAGTGTAGGGAAACTGTATGCATGGTGTCTATATAGAAATATTATTATCCCTCCTATATTCTGTTTCTCTCCCTGTTTTGGGTTTAATGGGTTTCTTTCCCTTTCAGTTTGGTTCTTCTAGTCAGTCTCACATTCACAGTTCTCACTTCCTCTATAAATTCTCCTTCAAATATTTAACTGAAAAGGTGCTCATTATTTTTTATTTCAAGGTCTAGTCAAGTGTCAGCAATAAAGGGGAGATATCTACCAGCTCTGCAGCAGCAGATGTCAATTTATTCCTACGAATATGATTCTCAATCTCTATTTTCTCTTTTCAAGGTATTGAGACACCTATGCCACATAAATCCATCTTACTTCCACCAAGATTTTCTTATCACGGCAACGTTGCTGACTGTATGAATAAAATAAGTGAGGGAAAAATGTGGTCCACAATGCATGAAGTAACTTGATCACAAAACATCTAGGTTTTTAAGACTTTAAAATTAGCAAAGGAGTTTGGTAGAGAATAAACCAGATAGGTAGGTACAAGTATAAGTTATTAAAYTATTTTGAGATTGTTATGAAGTAATGCAAATGTAAAAATTATTTGCTTTCATCTGTACTCATCCCAAAACCCCTTTCAGTTTGTTTGTTTGTTTTTTATTATGAAAAGAAGGTAGATGGACGTGTTCAAAGAATTTGACTGCAAGAAGATAGCAAATGAAAAATATTCTCCCTGAGGTGAATGATGAGCCTCAAAATGGGTACTCTGAAGCACATTTTTCATGAACATTAATTGTCTTTCCCTTTCTGGAAACTGTATGACCTTGACATCATATAAAGGCTTGAGGTCTCATGACCTCAAGAGCAGTGACAACTATTTTTCTGCTTTAATGTCTTTCAAAGAGGATTTCTTAAAAATTAAGTATTAAAACAGGCTTCAGCCAATAAGAAAAAATGGCACATAAAGGAAATCTAATGAGGAACCAAAGAGAGAGAAGTACCTCTTGGCAGATCATTTCCACTATTCCTTTCACTGGTTGAAGAAAAAAAAGGAATAATAACACTGAGAAGGACTTATCAGCTTGTACTATGAAAGATCAGCAAAGGGAAAATACACTTTGACAGAACTCAGATATAAAAGACAAAGATTATTACTGTCATCAGTTTCTGAAATTGCAGTTCAGATTCAATTCAGTGTTTTCTCCGTTTAGTGATTGAAGTCCTCAAATCACAATATTCCCCATGCTATTCACAATTTTAACTGCCTTAATACTTTGTTTAGCCATTGCCACAGGAATACTTAAACTTTACTTCTGTATACTGTCTCTTTATTACTTTGCTTTGGTTACCTGCCAATCTTCCTGCTTCATTTCACTATTTCAGCCTCCACAAATGCTAAAATGAGGTAAAATCCCAAACATAATAATAATTTATGATAATAATAATAATTGATGATGATGACGATGATAATAATAGTAGTAGCAGTAGTGGTAGAATGAGGATTATAACATGTTCAAACTTCTSTTGTTTTATACTTCTTTCTATTCAATCTGCCTGCTGTAGGAGTATTGTTTGGCTGTTTTCCCTAATGGACAGGTAAATGGGGCAGATGATCAGTCAGAAATTTCTTTCTTTTAGGCTATACAACGAAAGTCTTCTGAACGACTTTAAGATTCACTCCAGCTCTGCCGATATCCCATGGCTGGTGAGTGCTGATGATGCTGACAGCCATTTTATTCTGTTTCTGAAAGCAACCTTCCCACACAGAAGCTGCAGCTGAAACTGCCACTAACCTAGTCAAAGTCACTAACCTGGTCACCTGTGACCAGGTGACATTTTTCTGTTGAGTGCAAGAAACTTCAAATAACCTTTATTTACTCCCTGCAGTTACTAATTTCCTGTTTAATATCATTGATCAGTGCCCTTTTTATATTATCCATTAGAACTCAGGTAGTCATAAACATGTCTTTTATTTAGGTTTCTCAGTTACTTTGCATTAAGGATCGACAAAGTAGTAACCATGGCTAATACACCAGAATTAGCTTGTATGGTTGATAACTCTCCTCTTTATATCTTTATTTCCTGATTTTTTTGAAAGTTTCCTTTGGTTTGTTTCTTTTTTCCCTATCTGCTTTCTAAATCTCCTTCTTTAATACTAAAATTTCTCTCACTAAGCTTCCTTGGGGACACTCATTGTTCCTAGAAACCAATGAGAAACATTTCACACAAAGTAGCCTAACTGACTAAAAGTATAACAACCTTCATATAATTGACTACCAGCCTTTTGTTATGAAGTATGTCTGGCTTTTTCTTTTTTTTTTAAGTCTGTTCTGATAAAACAGTCTTTTAAAAAGACTTTTCTGTGTCCTGTAAAGAGAAAGTGCACCTGGAGAGAACAGTCATTAAAATATACATATTGTTTTGAAGCTATAAATATATATAGTAATATATAATACTTGCATATAATTTGATACAGTATTTGGACAACAGATTCTGTTTTCATTTTTGTCCAAGCTACACTTGTCAGAATGTAACCTGTCTATAGCATAGAGCACATATTTGTCTTTTTCACCTTTGAGGTCACTCAAGGTTTTAACAAAATCCAATCTACAAGAAATTATAGGATGCAAATAAATGATTATAAGTAATACAAAATGCTGATTTTTTTATACATGTACACATATATCTTAAAAAGTGGTGAAATGAGTTTTGTTCAGTCTAAAATACTATTCTTCCACTTTAAATGTCTTCCCTACTAACTCCTCACATTACACTGCAGTTTACTAAATTTTCAGACAAATTCTTCTACACACATACAGACACACTCACATATTGCATCAGTTCACCCTATGTAAAAAAATGTCAGTAACATGGCATACATGAATATGAGCTTTAACTGTACCCCAAACTTTGTAATAGTTATCAAACTTGCATGATAAACTTGCTAATCCTTCATATTATATTGAAAGTAGATATGCAATTCATGTACTTGTCCATTTTACCTGTTTAGTTTGTCTAATAGTTAAAATATCATGGAATTTTTTTGTACAGAAGGGATACATTTATCTTCGTAAGTAAAAAGCATGAACGTTCCTTCTGTGTCTGCTTTTAGACTCAGTGATTCATACAGAACTAAACTGAAATTCTCTAAGTAGCTGCTAGCATTATAACTTTTCCCTTAGATTCGTGGTTCAAAGTTGGGTCAGCAGTGCTGTCATCCACAGATGTTCTGCTATCTTTCAGCAGCAATTTGTTCTCGGTGTTCTGCCATCTAAACAGTGCAGGGGAAAAATGAGAGCCATTTCTACATCGTGAACCAGATTAGTAACTTCTGCTGCAAACAGACTGTACTTTCAGTCAGCCTTTGAACACTTCCTGTAAGGGAAAAAAGCACAGCAGAAAATACATGCAGGTAACGTAAAGAAGCGTTAAAACATGTGGGATATTCATTCAGACAGCATTTTCAGAGTGCCCGTTTTGTTTAAAAGTCTGACCTTAAAAAATATTGTAATTGTTGCCCATTTTATCTTTTTTCCTTTTTTCTGTATACATATTCAGTCTAACTTTCTTATGAGGAGAGCCGTAGAACTGCTAAGGTACTGGGTTTAGCAATCTTTCAAATTTTTGCTCTAATTTGAAGCAAACTAGCATTCCTAGAGAAGACAATTTTGTCACTTACTCCGTTTCCCAACAATTTTATATGCTGAAAGAACTGTCTGCATACAATCACCTGTATGCTCCTAAAACCTGTTCATAGACCACCAGAGAGTGTGTAAGGTCTTGATTTTCTTCATATTTTCCAACAAAAGACATAGCATATATCTGACAATGACCTTTATTCTTTAAATGTGAATGTTTTATTACTGCAAATAGCTGATTTTTATATGCATAACATGAATACTGAAATGCTGAGAAAGTTGGAGCATGCAGCTCAGTAGAATGGAGTTATCTTAGTTTTTCCTATATTCTACTCTTGTTCAGGTAATGTGCTATTATAGAAAAACTTTTAATTAATCAGTAATGCTCTTGGAGGAATGAGTGACTCCCATATGTATTATCACCATTATAAAATTAAGCTTAAAGTCAGCTGTACAATCACACACACATCAAGATAAATGTCAGTTTTATTATTCTTCATATAACGAGTCTTCAAAGTCAGCCTGCTTGTGAATACATGGATGCAAGTTTCCCACCATATACATATTTGAAAAAATATTTCTTTATTTCCAGAATTCAACTACTAGAAATTGTGATGTCATTTTGAAAGCATTACTCTTAAGAATGTTTTGCTTACTTGTTGTCTGACAGCACCTCTGACTGTCACATCCTAACAGGCTGCATATTCACCATAGTCCCGATTCTGTTAATAATACGATTCAAATGAACAGTTTGATAGGTATCAGGGAGAAACCTTTTCACCATGTGTTTAAAAATTAGGTACAGTTGCTAGGTTTTAAATTAGAATTGATTAACAAAACAATACTTTTTTTTTTTCTCCTTTGTATGCTATGGATGACAAAAAGAATGAAGGAAGTCTTTAAAACCTTTGTGCAAATAAAAAATCTTTTTTCTTTTTTTCTTAAATTATTTTTTGAAACAAAACACTACCCTGTCTTCAGCGGGTTTCCAAATGTTGAATTTCATGCTAAGTCACAGTATAGCTACTGTGTTCTTAAGAAGAGGAAGATCTTAGTTGTCATAAGGCATTTGTCATTCTTTTGCTTATTTGCTGAAGTTGAAGTTCTGTTAGTATTTTCCCTGATCTTTTTATTTTCTCCAGGGCTGAGAATGACAGGAATGCAACAAAGGGGAAAAAAAGTCATCTCTGTAGCCAAGATGCTCAGATGAATGCCCAAGGATGGGTCAGCTGTGAGCAGTACAGAAAAAAACAAAACAAAACAAAACAAAATAGAAAACAAACTCTCTTTTTAAAGAAACAGTTTTCATAACATGGAGCATTTCAGATTCTCCCACCAAATTGCAGTTACTCTTGAATACCTGGTAGAGATAAAGAAAAGAACACCATAGAGCAGAAGTCAGCAGTGATTTAGTACTAAATCTTATAACTGAAATAGGGATGAGGAAAAGGTGCCTTTACTCCATATTCCTAATTCATGTTATTGCCACCATCTAAAAGAAAGGAAAAGAATGACAGAGGCCATGCTTTCAATAGGTTCCTTCTTGCTGCCCAGACCTGTAAAATTGTTCCAACTTCTCCTTCACTTTCCTCTTATCTTCTAGGTGCCATATGACATGAACCTAATTCACTTTTGTCTGTATCTTGCTCAGAAAAGTTGTCATTCCCAATAACCAGAAGACTAGTTCTTACCAGTATGAACACTCATCTAGCTACCTGCACTGAAACCTATGTCACGTGCAAACTACACAAAACAGCTGACATGTACTGCACCAGGAAGAAAGTACTCCATCAGTACAATTCACTTTGCTGAAATATCTAGCTCCGTTGAAAACAGTTTGGCTGCATACGGGATCACATTTTGAATGGGAAGCTCTGAAAGATATACACAAAGGGGTGTTTTAGAGCTTTTGGGACATAAGTTACTGTGCTTATGAAAAGTGTAACCTCTAGAGCACTGTTAACTGGCCTTTTAAATAATCATCAAGCATCATAAATCACTCTAATTGGATTCAAGGAAACGATTCACAATAGAAAAATGTTGCCGCTTTTTTCTCTCAAGAATGATTTGTAAAACAGACTGCAGCTTCTCTATTTATTTCTTATTCAAAAATCTACTTTGTCAATACTTCTTGGCTATGCTTTTTCCATGGCTCAAGTCTGTGCAAATATTTAGTCCTTTAAATCCCAGATGTTTTGAGTGAACATACATGACAGGTTTATGTATTCTGAATGAATGAGTCTGACCCACGCGATCAGGTTTTCAGAACAAATACTGCTGAAATCAAATTAAAAATTATTTCCCCTGAGCATCGTACACCATTTCTGTCAGAACTGTTATTCATAGTGGTGGTCTTGATTGGGCCGCCTAATATTTAGGTAGCTATTTCCTGGCCTGCTTTCAAGCCGGTGTCCCAGCTATAGGGAGTTTTGTTGTCCTGGCTCAGGGTCCACCACTTCTAACTAGCACAGAGAAAAAGAAACATGCAGCACTGGGTTTTTGCCTTCTCTAGGATTTAAAAATGTCTCCCTTCTTTCACTTAGTCCAAATCCATCTTCTTCAGACTTAGTCATATACTGTAACCATATTTAGCTCTACAGAGATTCTCTATTTACTCATCCCTCTTAGTGTTTGGAGCAGTCCCCGCTTAGTCACTCTCCTAAGTCTGAAAGGATTACTTTCTTAGATAGACGCATGTGTCAATTCCTGGGTGACAAGAAGACCAACTGAAGAGGTTTTTTAATACTACAGATATAGTGGGTTGAATGAAGGTAGTTGAGCAGGCCAGTTTGCACAGGAAAACTTACTGCTGTATTTGATCCCTTTCACACATCCACAGTAAAACAGCAAATATGTATGAAAAGGAAAGGCTACAAATATGTCTTATGAAGACATCAGAGGTGAAAGCAGAGCAGGAGAAAGAGTTAATTGTCAGATGAAGAACTGAAAATATCGAGACAGTATAGGGCAGAAAGAGAAAGAGTAGAGGGGTAAAGAAGAGAACAGAGGAAGCCAAGATTCAGCTACATGGGAATAAAAAATTGCCACAGAATTTCAACAGAGAAAGAGGAAATAGAGAAAGAACCTAGGAAACAAGTATGCTTGTACTACAGAATACCTAATTCTGTATGGGTATGTAATCCCAAAGAGCACTACTAATCATGTTGATGGGACGTATGTGGGGCCAGCAATGCCCTGCTTCATTACGTTCATATGGCACCTGTCAGTAGAACTGTATGCGTGCAACTACTGACAAAACAAGAACACAATTTGGCCATATGGCTTGTATTTCATCACAGTGTTGTCTTCAATCAGCCTAGGTGGCAGACAGCTTGTGATTGCATTCTCTTGTCCATCCACCTGACAGCACTAGTCCCCTGCCATTCAAATCTGTCTTGTCCCTGGTTGGACCTCCCAGCTGCTGCTGACACACTACTTCTGTGTTGCTGATGCTACTGCTCTTCCTGGTGATGACTGGTCTCTTCTGGCCTTCCTTAGACTTTGTGCTGCTTCACCAGCAGCTCCAGCTGCCTCTTCTTGTCCTCCCGTGACTTATTCCCTTTAGCTGTATTCYGTTCATGCTGTTTGCCCCTCTATGGATTGTTCCATTGGTGAGCACAGGATTCATGTGAAACTGATTTAGTCTTCTGTAGGCTGGCTCCTAATTTGTTTATTTACATCTGCTTAAGAGATAATGCATCTCCCACAGTTCAATCATTTCCTAACCTCAACAATTCCATCTTTCAGTCACAGACACAGGAAAGGTGAGGGCTGTGGGCTTTTTTACTGCATCGTTCAGAACTGCTTGGCACAGAATCAGTTTTACTGTATTTTGTGAAACTGCCAGTCATCCTTTAATTAAAGGAAGAACTTTGATTAAAGGCAAGCAAGTCTGGCAGTCAGAGTTTTGGTGTTATTTTTTTTTAAAAAAGATATTTCTTAGTCTTCCAACAGATTTTTTTTTTTTTAAATGCTCTGGATGTATCATTCAAACCTGCATCACATGGATTATGTACAAACATGAAAACAAGAGCCAATTTTAAATATCAGCACAAAGTGRCATTTCTCACATTGTGACCTGACAAACCACAAGCACCTCCCAGCTSACATCAAAGATAACTTTAAAAATTACTCAGATGATAAGGCCAAGTTTTTACTGCATTCCCTAGGACTRAACAAACCTACTTCCATCAGGATTAATCAGTATTAAAAAGACTGCTTGGTTTAATCTATCTTGTGGGCTCCTGGCAAAGATAACCATATCCATAATCAGCCTAAAGGTCAAACCATGGAAAAGGCAGTATTCATTTACCTTTGGGGCACTGACAACATCACTTATTACATTTTTTCTACCTTCAGTAGTGGTTTTGTCTTGTCASTCACTAAATGAGAGCTATTAGCAGCAGTAGAAAACTATGCTGCATTTACAGAAACCAGAAGATGCATGTATAATGACAGATGGTGGTATATGTTAAGTTCAAATACATTTAATAACTAAATTTCAATAGTATACTTACTGCAGATAGTTGCCAGGAAATCTGAGAACTCACCTCACTACAAAACTAGAGCATGCCATGTAGCAACACAGAACAGTTTCTCAAAATATGGTGACTCACACACTCCTCAAAAGATCTAATCTTCTTTTAAAACAGTATTTCTGAAATTGTGAGCCAATAAGTATCAATGGAATAGTCTGGCTGAAGAACACACCTGTGTCCTCTGTTTTGAACCTGATAATAAGATAGCCTTCTTTTTATTTATATATGTCTATTTATATTTATTTATCTATGTCTATTTGTCTATAGGGAGTTAGGATATATAAGATATCTACAGATAAAAACAGACCTAGAAATATTTAAATAGACCTAGATCATAAGTAGATCTAGATATAAATAACTAGAGGATAAATAACAGGAAATGTATTTATAAATCTATATAGTTAATTATTTCAAATTACATAAGTCCATGGTGAGTCCTTTCACTGTCTACCATTTGGATGCAATTTAGCATTTAAGAGGAGACAGAGAATATTGACCATGATAACACACTGGTATCATCAGTCTTTTGTGACCCTGATTTTTCTAAGGTAATTGAATTCTATTTGGTTAGATCATYTGTTTTTCTAATGTGAAAAGTTAATTAATAAGATAAGCCACATCTTTCTCCCATTTAGATACATCAAGTTCTATAAACATTTCAGAGCAAAATTTCATATAAAGAAATAGCATGTTTTGAGAAATATGTATTACTCATTACTTAATGCAAGAACTGTCTCTACCTTCAAATAATTGTTGATAGAAGCAAGAAACAATATGTTTATAAGTAACAGTTCAGGGTTTATTGTCTTCCTTCACTGGAGTCCTAGACTGCAAATTTTCAAGTTGTTTTTTCTGCAACTATGAACAAAAGAAACCACACTTTTTATAAGCAAAAATGTATGTTTTCTTTTGATCCTACATCTCCAGAAGCAGTAATCATGCTAAACCATGAAAACTGATAATGTGATTCATGATGGACTCACGAATATAAACCATTTAGCCTAAATTTTGAGTGAAATTGAGGTTAAAAAAAAATTAGTTTAAACRGTGTATAACTGAGCAAGGAGATTGTTTCTGAAAGAAAATAGGAAGAGTAGTGGAGGAGGTAGTTAAAACACTTTCAGTTTTTCTTCAACGTCTGGAGCTATTGAAGGACTTGAATTGATGAAGTCCTGTATATTTTGGCAGATCTACAGCCACTGGACATCTATATTATATTTCAGTGGGAGTACAAAATCATGTAATAAATTGCTATATCATCTTTCAAAAATGTCAAGAATATTTCAATGCATGGAAGAAGGCCATTAGTGATAACATCTCCTCTTTGAAGGARCCTGACTGGCTGGCTAGATCAGCTTATTAACATAGTAAAACTAAGTATCATGAAATTGGGCAGTTAAAAGGTGGACTAATTAAAGATCAAATGGTTTGTGTGGTATAAATTATAACTATGTTAATAAGAAAATGAACATAAATTTGCAAAGGGAAGTACATATTCACAGTGTTGGTGAACCTTACTTCCCAAATGAAAGTTATAACCAGCAGGGAGGAAATGAAGTGCATGTAATTAAAAATGCCTACAGAGAAAATGCAAGTGTAAACAAACCACAGAAATTACATCATTTGTACAAAGCATAGGTGTTGTGGTTTAACCCCAGCCGGCAACTAAGCACCACACAGATGCTCACTCACTCCCCCCAGGTGGGATGGGGGAGAGAATYGGAAGAGTAAAAGTGAGAAAGCCCATGGGCTGAGATAAAGACRGTTTAATAGGGAAAGAAAAAGCCACGCATGCAAGCAAAGCAAAGCAAGGAATTCATTCACTCCTTCCCATCGGTAGGCAGGTGTTCAGCCATCTCCAGGAAAGCAGGGCTCCATCACGCCTAACGGTTACTTGGAAAAACAAACGCCATCACTCCGAACGTCCCCCCCTTCTTCTTCCCCCAGTTTATATGCTGAGAGTGATGTCACATGGTATGGAATATCCCTTTGGCCAGTTGGGTCAGCTGTCCTGGCTATGCTCCCTCTCAGCTTCATGTGCACCTGGCAGAGCATGGGAAGCTGAAAAGTCCTTGACTGGTGTAAGCACTACTTAGCAACAACTAAAACATCAGTGTGTTATCAACATCATTCTCATACAGAACATAGCACTATACCAGCTACTGTGAAGAAAATTAACTCTATCCCATTTGGCACCAGGACAATAGGGGTGATTCCTATACATCAGAAAAGCATCCAGCAAAAAGAAACACTGAGGAGATCAAATTCATTTCTCAGTTTCAGTTACCAGAAGTGATCAGGGTCACACAAGGTTGATTATGCCCCTCTGATGTTACACAGGTCAACATTCTCTGTATCCTCTTATACACTGAATTTACTCCAGTTTCTACCAGTCATTTTTCCAAGCCAGGTGGAAGACAGCCTGCTAAAGTCTGTTTGCTATGATGATGCCACAATTTTTAGTACTTGGAAGGCTTTCACATTTTGTGTAGTAGGGTAAGGGAAACAGCAGAATCCAAATGAGACAGAAAGTAACAAAATGCAAAGCTTACAAAAATAAGTTTTCTTATTTTATTTTATTTTTCCTCCTGAAGCTTAACAGACTTTGACGAAGGGTGAAAATGGAGTGGGGATGTGGGAGGGAGGGACTGGCCAGAGTGCTGAGGTTGCTGGTCCTGGTGCTGTCAGGGGGCTGGGAATCAGGGACTGAGGGTGGGTGATGCAGGGAAGGAGCCACCGCCCTCCACCCAGTGCCACCATCATCACAGCTTGATTTCCACCCTCAAAACCAACTATACAAGTGTCTGGTCCCACTTTTCTGGGATCTGATGTAGGCCACAGAGACAAAGGTGCTGCGTCCCAGCCATGCCTGCTTAGTTCACATTGGATGTGTTTTCATGTGACTGGGGAGGAGCCAAGCTGAGAAAGCAATTACCCAGCAGATGTGACCACTTTAGTGCAGTAGTGAGAAAATCACAGCAATATGTGAGAACCACTGACAGTTTTACTCTAGCGGGTACAGAACAACTGCTGCTCCTGTTGTGCACTACTACAGACTAAGCACTAGTATGTCCATGTACCCTTTCACGATAAGTGAATCTGATACTTTAAAGTTATCTTCATATTCCGTAACAAGGCTTTAGAACTGACTTAAGGTACTGATTTTGGAGGGGCAGACCCTGAGCTAGTGCCCAGCTGCAGTAGCATATAACCTATAGCAGTACATCACCAGTCAAAGATCCATCTTAGAGCTCCTCTCAGAGAAAGAAGGCCCTGACTTTATTCATGACTACCTAATAAAGTCCCAGAAGGCTGGTTCTGCAAATTGTAATTTCACTGCTGTTTAATATTCATTAATGCTTAAAGCAATGACAAGAACTATGTACATATAATAAATGTATAGATTAAGATAGAGAATCTTTTATGGCCATTAATTTACTTCCCCAAGGACATACAACCCAATTCTGTAATGCCTAATGTTCCTGAATACTTGGAAAAAATATTAACAATTTTCAGAAGGGCTTCAATATTAAACAAGTTTGAAGAATTTTTATCTTTCCTGTATTGCCATAAGTCCTTGTTATGAAAAAAAAAAATTAAAAAAGTAAGCTAATTTCATTTTGTTTTCCTGAATAACATTTATTTTCTTATGTAAGAATATGTTTGTTCTTCTTTCATCATGCTGTATCTGTTGCACTGATTAGAAGTGCACAGTAATAATCATATGGTAAATTTTTATTTCAGTAAATACATAAGTAGATAATTAGAATTTCACTATCTATATATATACACACTATATAATCTACAATAGTCACCAGAATACAGCAGACAACTGTGACAGATACGTACTAAAACACTAGCTTACTCTGCACTAATTATATTTAAGGAAGTTCTGCTTCACCCTTTTGTCTGAACATTGATTCCTCACTTGACTTCTAGTTGCTATTGCTACTAATCATTGGGTTGCACCAACTTCGTCTGACCCTTTACTAAGAGCATAACCTGGTAGTCTATGAACTAGCTTAATAGGTAAGTATGTCTCTGAATATCTACTCATTGTATGGTGTTGTGTGCACCCTGTTCCCCTTCTGTTTACTACTGTGGAGTATGCTTTTACTAGAAAAACGTTTTAAACAAACAAACAAAAAAATCCAAAGAACTGAATGTACTGGGTCTGTCTGGGATAGAGTTAATTTTCTTCATAGCAGCCCATATGGCGCTGTGTTCTGGATTTGTGACTAAAACAGTGTTGATGATAACACACCAGTCTTTTGGTTACTGCTGAGCGGTGTTTACACAGTGTCGAGGCTTTCTCTTTTTCCCACTCTGCCCTGCAGCGAGTAGGCTAGGGGTACACAAGAAGTTGGGAGGGGACACAGCCGGGACAGCTGACATGAACTGGCCAAAGAGGATATTCCATACCATATAACATCATCCTCAGCAATAAAACCTCTGGGAAAGGATGAGGAAGGAGAGACATTTGTGGTTATGGTGTTTGTCTTCCCAAGTAACCTTTATGTGTTCTGAGGACCTACTTCCCTGGAAGTATCTATTCTTCAGAAATTCATCAACAACAGTGTGTATATTGATTTTTKATTATGTTTCAAAGCTTACGTCTGGATCTTGGCTCAAACTTTTCTAAAGTGTGTGGGTATGGGGACAGAACTGCCTGCTCATGGGAAGTAGTGAATAAATTCCCTGTTTTGCTTTGCTTGTGCGTGCAGCTTTATTTCACTTATTAAACTCTCTTTATCTAGATCCACAAGTTTTCAGCTTTTGCTCTTCCAATTCTCTCTGCCATCCTGCTGACGGAGGCATGAGCAAAAAGCTGGGTGGGGGCTCAGCTGCCAGCCGGGACAACCCACCACACTGGAGAGCATTAGTAGTGCTAATAGACATTTAAGGTTTGGCATTTTAAAATTCAGTATACTTGTCCAAGTCAGGCCAAAACTGGTAGTCTAATTTGCACTGAAAATTACCACATGATTATGCTATCACGATAACTGCACTGCTATAGATATGTATAAATATACTGAAACATTATGTAAAAGTATGTTGCACGCCGTGTTTTAAGAATGGGGATAACAACCTGGCAAACTGTTAAATCTGTCTAGTTTATGCATTACTACATATCATTATATAGGTCTTCCTGATCAAACCTAAATCCTTATTAAAATATTCCCAGTGAATACACAGGCAGTCCTAATGCAAATGGGAGCTTTATTTGCTTGAGCTTTTACTGAATGAGATGGCTCAAGAATACTACCTGGAAATTAGAAGCAAACTTCTGTTAGATAAAGGATGCTATGTATATCAGCACCAGACTAGGGGGTCCCAAACAAGGGTTGCCTGTATAATATGGAAGTATTATATAAATTTGACTTTCTCAACACAAGAAATTCAGGTATCTTCCAGTCTTTCCTACCTAGCAGAGTTCACGGTATGTAATAGGTCATGAAATATTCATTTAGAAATATGGGACCAGCCACATTATATTGTATGATTACAGGAAATAAGTGGGATAAGAAGCTTGACAAAGGAATTGTAAACTTCTGTCTTTAATTTTTATGGCCATTACTTTCCATAAAAAATGCTGAAATAATAGTGCTCTGCTATTATATGGTCCATTTCAATGATCAGGACAATTTGTTAGTTATTTAATAAATTATGTAATAATGGTCTTAACTTGGCAGGGATGTCACTTGGTTAATTAGTCAGTGATTAACTGAGATTTATTCAACATTGTGAGCAACCATTAGCAATATTTTGAATTCTCATGTGCTGCATCAAGAGTAGCCAATGACTTAAAACCTTGCATATTTGTCTACTAATTTCGAAAAAATGTTCCTCAGATGCTTCTCTAAAGAAGAGACCATTGATTACAGAGTACAGCTGGTTAAACTGAACAGTGCAAACATGTCAAAGCAGGAGAAAGAAACAATGAAGGCTGCTTATCACGCAGTGCTCAATTTGTGCTGAGGTTATTTATCTATCCTCTTTTCAAGTGTTCAAATAATATAATTGAGAGTAAACACTACATCTCTGATCACAGATGTTCAGAGAGAAGTCAGTAGCACCTTCTATCTCTGGCTAACAAGATTATCTCACCTTTTCTGAACATCAACATGGTTGTAACAACTCAGTTTTGTCATGTCTAGGGTGGTGAGGTAAACTACTCTTTACCCTTATCTGCAGTAATGGAAAGACATTTCAACTGACTACATAACCGCTGGTATAGTAGGAGAATTTGAAGGGAATTTGAAGGGAATCTATTTCCAGCAATGTGCTGTGCATTGGTACCTGTAGCCCTCAGTCCATAGATGTTCCTCCCAGGTTTTGACCCCCTGAGCTGATAGCATAGACTGTATTACAGTGTTTGGGTGGTTGATTGGTTTGTTTGTTTACTGAAGTGTCCATTGTCACATAAAATGTTAACTAATAGAATTCAGGTACAAACTTGGTAAAGGTAGAAAACCAGATTAGAAACCTGAGCTCAAACCCTAAAGATATGTGTATACTCTTCAAGGGCATCCTTGGTCCCAAGGGGAAAATTCCTCCTCTTAGATCAGTAATGAAACAATAGGCATATTGCTTCTTCACCCACAACAGTGTATATATAGATTTTTGGTGATATGTTTCAAAGCTTGCCTCTGGACCTTAGCTCAAACTTTTCCAAAGTCTGTGGGTTTGGGGACAAGTGTCATGGTTTAAGCCCAGCCAGCAACTACATACTGCACAGCTGCTCGCTCACTCCCTCCAGGTGGGATGGGGGAGAGAATTGGAAGAGTAAAAGTGAGAAAACTCATGGGTTGAGATAAAGACAGTTTAATAGGGAAAGCATAACAAGGAATTCATTCACTCCTTCCCATCGGCAGGCAGGTATTCAGCCACCTCCAGGAAAGCAGGGCTCCATCACGCCTAACGGTTATTTGGGAAGACAAATGCTATCACTCTGAAAGTCCCCCCCTTCCTTCTTCTTCCCCCAGATTTATATGCTGAGCATGATACCATATGGTATGGAATATCCCTTCGGTCAGTTGGGGACAGCTGTCCCGGCTGTGTCCCCTCCCAGCTTCTTGTGCACCCCCAGCCTACTCGCTGGTGGGATGGTGTGAGGGGCAGAAAAGGCCTCGACTCTGTGTAAGCACTGCTCAGCAATAACAAAAATGTCCCTGTACCATCAACACTGTTTCCAGCACAAATCCAAAACGTAGCCCCATACTAGCTACAATGAAGAAAATTAACTCTACCCCAGCCAAAACCAACACTAAAAGGTAGAACCAAACTTTAGAAAACTGAGAATTAAGTGATGAAGAACATTTAAAAATAAGGGGTAGGATTACCACCAATACTAAATTATAGCTCTTTATACGGATATTATATAATAAACAGAGATAATATTATCTATTTGGAGATTGTGACACACTAAATTGACTTTCTGCCTTGTCCAACAAAAAAAGGTATTGCCATTAAGAAAAAGTGTATTTATGTTCTATTTTAATTCTATACTTGCAAGAATCACCATTGTCACACAGAATAAAGTTCACAAATTGAGGCAGACTTTTACAAATAAACTTCTTTCACAAAAAGGAGAATCRTTAGTACAGATTGTTTCATGCCTAAATAAATCAGCATTCTAATGCAATAAAGATTTTAACAAAATACTGTAGTTTATTTTTCCTTCAATTGCTATATACGGTCACCATTTTTTACCTTTCTGTGTGACCTACAACATCACAAGCAGCTCCTGAATCACTGATAAATTAGTAAGATCATGAACACAGCATTTTACTAATGTATATTTTCTTTCCTTCAAATGGATGTGTGTCGAATGCACTCTAAAGAAAACCAGATAACTGCAAATAGTAGATGTATCCTTCTGTAGTAGATGTGGGTGTTTTATACATTACCTAAGTTGAAGAAAGAAAATACAAATATTCCAATAAATAAAAGTTTCACAGAATAATGGCACTGTGCTAACATTGAAAGGTGGTTTTAATGCATTATAATATTGTCAGGATCCCTGGAAAATGGGAGGAAAACAAAATATGTATTGATTCAGAAAGTAATTCGGGATACTCTGGAACAAAACAATAGTATGCTATGGTAAGCCCAAGCGTTTTCCACAATACAAGTGTCTATTAAAAGTGTTTAAGTTTACCATGCTTGTAAAGAATAGAAGAAAAGAAACTGCAGTGTAAAGTATTTGTTGCATAGTATAAGAATGACTTCAGTATTTCAAGCATTTTGTGTTAACTGTTGGCATTAACAGCCAACATTATTTTGTTAGTAATTATAGTCTAGGACTAGTTCTAGAACTAACTTTGTAACGAAAGTAGTTTTGGGGCCACCGGCATCAAGAATGTATCATGTCAGAAACATTCTGTGTTTCTGCACCGTTCTCCATCAGCTGTCATTTATCACAATTACACATTTTATGAAACCTTAAAAACATCCAGACACCACTGAGCCTTTTCAAACAATAAACAAAGTCTCTCAAGAATTACTTGTAGAAATAGACAGATGAAACGGTGTTTTAGTTTCCTTTTTCTTTCAAAGATCATGTTTTGATATCCCAAGATAAAGGTATTAAAGCCAGAATATTCTATCGATACACCTTCCAATGCAAAGCAAAGTTCCCGATTGTTGTTGTGAACATAAGAATCTGTCCTTTTAATTTAAAAAGACTAAAATAATTACTGTTAAAAAACCCAAACATAGTAATAGATAAGATTAAACAGATAGCTGTCAAACCCTTCCCCCAAAGAAAGAGGTTGCAATAACAAAATGAGAAAATTTTTTTTCAAAAGTTCTAATTCATCTTTTTGAAAATTTTGTTTTGCTGAATAATTAAATGACAATCAAACTGAGTTGCCCTTTACCTGAGGTATGGAATTTTACAGATTTCTTCTCTAAACCATCTGTCAATATAACTTCTAGATTAAAAATCAATTTTTACCCACATCCTTGTAAAGCAATATTTTTAATTAAAGAATAAATCAGAGGCATTTGGGACATAAAAATATCAATAAGCTCTATTGAAAGTAAAAATGTTTTCTATACATTACCTTGTAAGTTCTCTAAAGAGACAAAAGCATTTAAGTACTATATACTGTCATTAACTTCAGTTGTCTTTGTCCTTTATTACAGTATTAGAAGATCAAACAATAAAAGTCCTTTTTATTTGAAGATCACTTTCCCTCTAGGATGGTTGAGAGCCAATGTTCACTATGTTTTAAATGGGTCAAGTAATAGAACTGCTGCAAATCCTTTGGGAACTGTTCCTAGTTTGGGAATCCTCACTGCTATTGCGTTTCTTATTTTTTCTTTGATAGTTGATCCACACTACCGTCAGCACAGGGAAAAAATTCTTTTTCCATATAGCTAATTATCAAGTAACGAATACATTTTTTGATGACAGGATGGATATTCATGCATATACTTCTTCCTGGCATTGGTAATATAACATGTTTAACTGATATTAAGAATAAAAATTTTAAAAAAGAAAAGGCCCCAGAAAAGCTGCATGAAAAAAATCACCTATTGATAGCCAGACAACAAAAGTAGAAATCACACTGGAGTTCCATAGTCTGCACTATGGGAATCCACATCACTGATCCTTATAGATGTTAAAAGCCTTTAAACAGATAGCCCTGTCTATCTCAAAGTTGAATGTCTTCAAACTTCCCAAATTCCATATATTGTCTACTTATGGATCTCAGGTATCCACTCATGTTGAGCTTGGATGAGCTTTACAGTAGTCCAAGATCTATCAATAAGAAAGTAAAAGATTGAAAGTAAAATCACCAAGAGCTCAACTAAGTTCTTCTCTCTTCTTTCCATTCACAACCTCCTTATGTTTATATTCTTCCTCCAGATTCATGGTACCCTTCTAAGACCCTTGTACACAGCAGAGCAAAGGCTGTCTCTGGAAAAAATCTGATGGTGCAGAAAGAAGAGGAAGAGGCCAGAAGGATGCCAGAGGGTGAAGACATACTTCCTCTCCAGCTGTGTGAATGTACTTACCTTTCACTGGCTGTTCTCCAATTGCTGTAAGAATAGCCTCTTTATACTAAAAATGTTGTTGTTAAACTTTCTTTAGCAAACTTTCAGCATGCTGTCAGCCTACTCATGTGGTGCTTTTAAGCCTTTTGCTGACCACTTGAAGTTAATCACTTGGACTTCATTTTATGCACCTGCTTTCTTATTAAAAATGCATTATTTCCTCAAATAGTATAACACAGCTGTGTTAAAAAAGTTTTACTCTTTTCCTTTCCCAAGCCACTTGGCTTCCTGTTGACTTAATTCCTGATTTCTGTGAATATCACTTTTCTATTCAGTGAAAAACAAATTGTTTTCCTAAAAGGGATACATATCTCATAGTTTAGTACAATGGTTGGCACAAGCAAAAGAGAAAAATAAACTAAGAATACGAATTACTAAGACTTATTCTGTTACAAAATAATTCCTCAGCTGGAAAAATGCAGTACAATGCAGATCCATAAGTACTGTCAGGACAACTGTCAACACACCAAGTACACTTTGGTTGCAGGGTTTTTTTAGGTGAGACAGCTCATTGTCTACAGATGAAACCCAAAGGAGGAAGATTCTTCAGAAAGTAAAACCTTTTCTCATCCTTGTTATCAGGAAAGGAGAGCAGGGAGAAAGGTCTTCTAGTATTTTCTACCTACCAGTAGGAGATGTTTTATATAAAATATCAAAGYCAATACAAAAGTCTTCAGTAACTTTACAGGGCCTCTTGCTCTTTTCTCTGCCCCCCCCCCCCCCCCCCCAAAAAAAAAGGCCATAATTCTGGAATTTTCATTGCATTTTGCATAAAACTCACTAAATTGTATTTCAAAGGCTTCTTCATATTTTAATTTTTTAAAACTATGCTCTTGGGATACTATTATTTCCAACCAGAAACATGATTTTCACCTGCTGAGGCTATTAACTGGTGTTCTGTCAGTAATCCATTCCCTCCCTATTCTACCTGTCATAATAAATGACTCTAACCCTGTTCCACTGTCCAGGCTGTCAAGCTTTCCTTTTTTCTAGCATGATTCCAATCCATGCTTTTACAGCAGATTTCCATAGTTGCTATAGCTTTGTTCTTCTGATTCTGATTTTTATTTTTATTTTTTATGTACTCTACAGAGTTTTGTATTTTATTCCAAGATTTATAAAAGTTTATATAAAGTAGCAGTTACTTAACTCTGGAGAAAAATGGATGTCATATACAGACACTTAGAGAATTTCATTGTTAAGCAGCAATCAGGTGGCTCATAGCTATTTTTATATTATTTCATGTTATGCAGTAAGGAAAAAAAAAAAAGAAAAAGAAAGAAAAAGAAAAAAAAGAGATATATTCCTGTTATCCTAGCCTGAAAAAATGGAATCCATTATTTACAGAAAATGCCATCTTCAGATCTCATACTAAACTGTAAATAGCATCAGCACATGATAGCACCTCTTTAAGGCAACACTAGCACCATGAATAAGAAAGAGAGCAACTAAAAATCAACAGAAATTCAAGTTAACAAGCAATTTACAGCATGATGGATCCAGTCTACATACATTCAGTAATCCATGCTTATATATCTATATTGTCACATTGGTTTTAGTCTTAAAAGTGGCATGAGGACATCTAATAAGGCTGTTAAGTCTACTTGTAGTATGTGCAGTTTTAAATGGTCATCAAAGTAATACACGGAGAGATATGAAATTACTGAATGAAATTTTATGGCCCATATTATGCAGGAAGTCAGACTAGATGATCATAATGGCTGCTCTGAGACTAAAATTTACAAATCTAAGAAAAAAAAAATATTGATTTGGGCATGAAAGGGGAATCAATTGATWAAAATCTAGATCTGGCAAAGGAATTTCAAAAGAAATGGGCTCCTAAGTCTTTTAAAATCATTTGGAAATCTCAACTAATGCTCCATGTCAAATCAAATCACCATAATTGATCTTGTTACCTTACCCTAGAGAAAACAGCTACTTTTAAAGRTAGGTTCAGAGACTTTTTGGAGGGACTATTTTTTTTATAATCTTTCACCTCAAAAACTGTCCACTGCATGAAGATAAAAAGGGAAAATACATGAGAACAAAAATGTGTGAACAAAAATTTGCAGCCTATGGAGGATACTGAAATAAAAACACTGACTTCCAGCATTTCACTGTTAGAGGAGAGTAATGCACATTCTTTTGAAAATAAGCCTTTCCTGTTTGCTGTTTTTGATATCTTGTATTCTTGCATTTGTTTAGAAGTGTACCCTGAAACATAGATAAGTTTTTTTCAGTTATTAACAACTCCTTACTTGGAAGCTGAGAGGTATTTCTGTTGCCTGAAATACAAAGAAAAAAAAATAAAATAGATTGATGATTGTTCAAAACTGCTCAGAGCTTTGTAATTCTAAAATAAGATCTAATTTTTATGATTTGAAGCATATTTCAATGTAACTACATTCAGAGCCCAAAGCTATAAACCTTGGAGTATTTTCTACATTCTTTTCCAAAACATACCTTCCTACCCTGTAGTCATATATCAGCCTTAGCACAAGTTTCTGTTGCGGAGCCACCTATGTGCTAACAACTTTGGAGCTCTAATTTCTATTTACAAATCTGCATTACAGCTAATTCATTACAGTTTGATTTTTTTCTGAATAGATGGCAAAGGGGCCCAGCTGCAGATGTTGAGATACTATCGAAAAAAGTAGCCAAATGTGACAGTTCCTATTTTTAAAAACAGCAGTTGTTTTATGAATTCATTTACACTGAAGTTTAATCTGGTAGTGATATGGAATCCCCGATCTTGTTTTCCTAAAATTCATTAGTGTGTTAAGTTCTGATTGCCAAATGCGAGAAAAAATTAAAGCTCTTTAGCTCAAAAGCTGCTGTTCATAGAAGTCTGTGACATATCTGAGAAAAGAAGATGGCACATCCTTAAATGAAAACATTTACACAAGTCTTTAATAAAATATATTTTTAAAGTGCTGACTGAATTTGCTTTTGCTGTGGGAAGATTCTGGATATATTCTTGGTGTTTCAATTCGTCAGCCACAGCTCTCTGCCTTCTGCAACCCAAAGAGATTTGACTCCTTGATATCAAGTGTATCCATTCTTTAAATTCAAATGTCTTCATTTTTTTTTTTTACTGTTCACTCCCTTTTCTCCATGGCAACAGACATGCCTGTGCAAAAAACAGGGAAATATCCTAATATTCAAAATACTCTTCTTTCACTGAGGCTGTTTATTTCTCATCCTTTAGCATTCTACATTTTAGAATCTTCATGGGTCCCATCAAAGGAGTTTCCATAGATTTCTAAAGCTGGCAGAGGATGTATCTACTAGAAAACTGGTAATTCTTCCAATTCCATTAGCTCAAGCTTACATAAACTGAAGGAATCAGGAAAAGCAAAGGAAAAATAATAGCTTTCAAATAGCAATTTCTTTCATAATACTCAAATTGCATACTTTTCCCTGCCATGTCTTAAATGGACAGAGAAGTATTTTAAATTCAGTAGAACTTATTTAGTGAATTATACAGGGCATTTTATATAGATATTTCACTTAGTGAAGAAATTAATGGAATTTCATTTTTAAAATAACTTTAGACTTTCCTTTCACTTTCCTTTTTCAGAGGATGAGACCAGTTGTTACATAGAAGAAATCCATAGATGTTGTTTTTATAAGGAAAAAAATAAGTTTGGGAACTTGTCTTTGGGAACTACATAAAAATCTATTTTACAGCTGTCTATTCAGAAGTGACTATGGGAAAATGACATCCAGAAAGACTCAAATAGTCTGTTGCAACATAGCCTTAAAATAAAATGCACTAATTTTATTTTCTATTGTGCTTTTTGTGTTTGATATAAAAAATACCCTTTCTAGCAGGGTCAGTGAAAAAATGCTTCAAGGGAGAAATTTTAAATTTAGAAATCAGGCTTTTGGTCAAAATTTTCCCTGGGAAAAAAATGTTTATTTCATTAGGACTGCATTACAGCAGAAGTTATCTAAATATCTAAAGGAAAGCAAAAAAAAATTCTCATAGGGGGGAACAATGCAGCAGACAAATCGACTTCTAGAATAAGGTTATTGTCCTTATGATTATAGTTGATGCAGTACTGAAGACAAATGATGAGTGCTGTCTCACATCCCTGAAGGGTGACAAAGAACAGTTGCTATCCTTAGAGGGTAGCAACTCTTAGAGGTCTATCCTTAGACCCTTGTCCTTTAGTTGGCCCCAAACAGACCACCTCTCAGTTACTGTGTTATAAYGTAAAGAAAATGCAGAAGAAATGGTTTCAGCAAAGGGTAAATAAGGATGAGATCTGTGTTCCATTATTGGACACTGGCAGAATTAAAGAAGAAGGAGTGGAAAATAAATTCTAAAGTATCTGAAATTTCTACTCCAGATTTTTTTTCCTTAGTAGGACAAAATGATGGTAAGAGGGGAAAAAAAAGCTAGTGATATCAACTTACTTCCAAAATAAAAACAGGAAGTAAGCCCAGGTATGGCATTCAAGTAGTAATCAGAGGTACTGAGAATAAAGAAACAGAAGTGTACAGGGCTTTGGTGGATTTCTTAGCACAAAACTTATATTGGAGCAAAACAAATTCATAAATATTCCACAATATGGCAAGAATTCATACATTCAAGTGAGTTTCCACAACCACTTAATGAATATATAAAAATAATGAAGCAATATAGAAACATCATACTCAGATTAAGAATGGTTTTGCAAATTGAATATACTTTCAGAATTTTTACAGAAAGTCTTTATATTTAATCTTTTCTCTTTTGCCTGGACTGTACAGCATGTTGACAGAGCTGCAAATACAAACCAGACTGTGGCCTGAAAGTGGTCATCTCAAAGGTGAAAGGGCTTTTTCTTCAGAGGTGTGTTAAATCAGAAGTGAGATACGTAACTGCARCAGAAAAAGTCAGTAGAATATTAATATGTCTTTTCTGGAGACCAATACTTATATGAGCTCAAACAAACAATTCTCTRTAGCCATGTACCTTTAATAAAATGGAAGAAAACAATTGCACCCATGACACCCAGCTTCTTTACCGAAGGATGCTTTATTCATCTCACTTGCCCTGCTTTAGCAACTGACCTGCTGGAAATAAAAAATCCCACCTACCACTTCGTGTTTTGGAAAATGTAATTGATCATGCTTAACATATTAAAAAATTTATTCTTTGTTATGAATTATTGAATTMTTTTTTTTTCCTAAAAATGCAAGATTGCTAATTATTGCTATGGAAACTTTAATAACTTATTTTAAAACCTCTCAAAGATATCTTAAGTAGTTCAGAAACTTAATCTACACAGACTAGATTTTATTTGAGTATGAGCAAAAGGCTTTTCAATGCAAATGAAGCTTGCGGTGGGAAATAATTTTGGGGAAAAAATGTTTTGCTTCTAAAAAGTTTATTTGAATTCCTTTGGGAAACTCTTTTCTTGCATATAATGACTTAATTTTAAGATAATTGAATTTTAAGATGRATAGTTTGTCATACTTTTTATGGATCTATTGAAAAATTTATTCCTGTTTGCACTCTGCAGTGAAATAAGACATTTCTTTTTAAATGTGGGTTGCACTACATTACTATGATGTCATTCTTTTTTAAAGAAAACCTTGCATCATTCCCCCTTTTTTCTTCCTACTGAAGATTAGTTTATTTGATTGTAAATATACTATAAATTTATCTATCTCTAATTCTGGAACTGTTGTGGATGTATTGCAAAATATTCTGTGATATCAGAAATATTCTTTTAAACAGATTACAGTAATGGAAAGACTTATGGGTGTGTAAATCCCTATCAAGTGTGAGGAACAAGACCTGAGGTGAATCACCACAAGTTTGATGTAGTGATATTGATCTTGTGTATTCAGTTTGATTTCCTTTTTGTTCAGTTCTCATTCAATCTCATTTTCATTTCTGTTAGTGTTTTATGATGTGTCACTATCAAGTAGGCATCAGAAGAAGAACCGAAAACAAAACATACAAAAAAGATAGGAGGGCAAAAGGATCTCTAGTAATAGCTGAAATGCACTGATTATCTTCTGGTGGAGAAGTGAAATAATGAGATTCCATTTATTGTTGAGTCACCTACATAAAAAAATCTAAAGTAAATCAGCTGTCCTGAGGAAGAATTCCCCATTATCTCTGAAGTCAGACACACAGGAAATGTAATAACTTTAACTCCTTTAGGAGAGAAGTTATAATTTCATAGACTCATAATAAGATTACACAGAGGTAATGCTTCAACCAAAATAGGAATATCGTGCAAAATGTCTATTAAATCTACTGCAATTAGTACAAGCAGTATAAGTATACTCCATAAGGATTAGGCATGTCTAGACTTTGTAAGCAGAAACATTTGAACTGCCTCTTCCTCCTCTGAGAACTCCAAAACAGGCAGTGAGGGCGAGGGACAGTATTAGGTAGGATGTGAAGACATGAAACTTGTCTACAGATTGTCTACAGGCAAAGTACGACAAAAACAGAACACAAGCATGTTGTTTTGTGCCCAGGCTATGTTACATGAAGAAGTTGTCATAAGAGTTTTCATACAAGGAAACAGTCCTTATATACTGTCAACATGTTCAAAGAATGACCGTGCTGAATTGCAGTTCAAGACCAGCAAACCAACGTGTCAGACTCAGCTTGCTGTCTTGTGTTCACAAAACCGAATTCTTTTGGAACCTGACCTTCTTTACCCTGACCCTCCTGCTCAGATTTTAAAGCCTACCACTTCCCACAACACTCAGGTCTTTTTTGGGGAACTAAAGAGAAATTGTGTAGGATTCACAGAAGTGCTTCTACTGTCAGCACTCAATAGGAATCAACACCATCTCACAATTACCTTCCTATTAGGCCTTAATGCTATTCTAATTCAAATATTTTATTCACTTTCTGTAAAAATCTGAAGACTGTTTTCAAATAAAATCTTTTTTTTTACTGTGGAAATTTTTAATGGTAAAACAGACTTTCACGCAGTTTTAAAAATTCAGAACAGGTTTCTCAGCCAAGACATTTAACTGCTGAGTTTCTTGAGATTTATGATCAGTTTTTCTTGGGTTTGGTTTTTGTTTTTCGATCAACTTCATTTATTGTCTTCCTGGCAGTGATTTAAAAGTCTGCAAGTTTTAATAAGAAGTTGATATTTGCTACTGTCATTTTCTGTTTAGGATCCACTTCAAAATAATGTTCCTATTAGCTGAGTATGCTTTGCTACCTTTCAGAATAGGGCAATATCCACTGCTTATCATCTATAAAAATAATTTTTGCAGGGACTTCTCACTTTTCATGTGGTAAAGGAAAACCACAGAGTCTAATCCTCCATTATCTTGTACTTTCTTCTCTCATTACAACAGATGAGAAAGAAAGGAGATTTTGTTTTGTATTAAAGTATTTAAAGAGGTATAATTGATCACCAACATGTAAATTTCTGTAGAACTGAGATCAGGGAAGTCAATTTTTTTAAACCTAACCTGAAACATACTATCCAGTCATGAGAAAAGTGACCATATTAGTACTTCAGAAAAATACTCATCTTGGCAAAAGTTCTCGATAACTCAAGAAGAATAGAGAAAGAGATGAAATAAGGACTTAATTCATCGTGTTGAGAATAAAGATGGAATGATGTACCTTAACTGTTAATGTTCAAGTATGTCCTAAAACTTGCAGTAATATTTTAAGAGTTAACATTTGAGRAGGCGTTTCTAATCCCCATGAAATGTGGAAATACCTGCATACCTGTGTTTCTTCTGTATTATGATGCACTTTATTCATCTGATAGTGATGCCAAAACACTTGCAATATGCATAAACAATGCAACAGTTCCCTATCTGGATGCTCTCAAAATCCCTTGGGATTTGGTGGACTTTCTTCAGCTTTAGCAATGCTACTTGAAACAGCTGTTAATTCTCCCAGAGATTTACACAGGTTGCTAGACAGCCTCAGGGCCCTACCATCTGACAATCACATGTTGGTCTGAATATATTTTTTTTATCCCACTTATAGGGCACACATTTTCTTCAGCATGAAAATAAATGGTAAACTTAGCCTTATGAAACATTACTTGAATATTTTCAGCTTTACAAACTAAATCATTAGAACAGTTTTAAGGAGTTGACTCTTTTTTGGTCACTATTATTACACCAGGTTATGTTCATAATTTCTTGAGGATGAAGCTTTGTGCATTCACACCGATACTAGCAAATGCCAATAAACAGAGGACAAAGCTGAAGCACACAGTTCCCAATAATTTAGCACTTTGGTGATTAAAGGGTTGTGAAACTGTTAATTATGCAGTGTAAGTTTCCATGAAAAACAGCTGCAAATGACAAATTCTGCTTCAGGTCAGAAAGCAAATATTATATCTTAGGCAATGCCATGCACAGTACAAGAGAAGCTATCCTCTATTACACACTGAATAAAAAAGAAAGATGGAAAAACCACTATGGTTTTAATAGTTTGTTCTCCTCTGTTAAAATAAAGTACTGTAAGAATTCTTCTTTTAATGCATAACAAGGTTGGTCAAGGGGTGAAAAAAAAAAGAGCTGATGTCAGCAGCTGTGGGATGAAACAAAATATAACATTTTATATACAATTTAAAGATAAATATTTAAATGATCTTTTCCCCAGATTCACTAAAGGTATCCAATTTTGTTTTGTTGCGATTCTGGAAAAAAGACCTTATCCTCAATATAATTAATTGTGCCTGGGCTTATGTTCAACTCATTTTTACCAGAAGAGTCCATAAACAAGCAAGCAAAGAACATCCATAGAAACTAAGCAGAAAACAAAATAGATGCTTTGGAAATTTTACACTGTTGATTAAGAAGTGAACTCTTTTACCTGTCAGACAGATAGGCAGTTAAGTATTACAAATACCACAATTTTTTATGAGAGTACCCAAAAATTTCCTTAAAATCCTTTTCAGAGCCATTTGATCTACTTCACTTTAAACAAGGGGAAGCTTTGGAACAATTGCCTCAATATTYCTAAAGCAGCCAATCATCTTGAAAATTCATAAGTCTAAATAAAGATTAATGCTCAGTTTTTAGAGAAACAGAGTGGCTGAATTACATAGTGAAGTCTAATTCTCTGAAACTTCTGGYACATTTTTAGACTTGTTTCCAAAATATAAGTCTTCTTGCTTCTTTCACCTTTTTTTTCCTTCCTGTCTTCCCACATGGATTTACAACCATCTTCATTTGTGTTTATAAGAGAAGCCAGAATATTTTGAGAGTTTCTAACARCATTTCAAAATGCATGTGTCTGGGCACTTAGAGGTGACACAGCCAGTTCCTTCTCTTGCAAAATGGAAATGTCCATCTCTACACTGAAATAGCATAATTTACAAGCAGCTGTGAAACCAGTTCTCCATTTTGTGCTGTAGCATTTTGCTGTTCTACTTTAGTTTTTACGGTATATTTTAGTATATTTAGCTAACGGTACTAATCTCTTAACTGAGCAGAATCTTCTCAATAGAACTGTTCGATGTCCCATCTACTCTTCTATATCCTTTATATGCAACATAGAATCAATATTTTGTCAGTATGTCTGAGAAAATGACAAGGTTTTCATACTCATGTAGTAAAGCACAGTGTTTTCTGTGCACATTCCTACAAGAAAGGAATCAGTGAATTTACAGAAATCTTGAAAAGAAATTGAGAAGAGGAATGAAAGTAAAACTGGTAATACTGTAGATGAGGGAGAGGTACTTAAAAGAAAGTACAAAAGGTGAAGAAAAGGAAAAGTAATGCAAGCAGTGGCACCATAAAGATATTCAATCATTTTAGCTACTCTAACATCCTTTGACTTCCACTTCAGGAAATGTTATTGTCAACATACGTCTCCTTTTATCTAAGTAATACTCAATCACTCAATCAAAACCAAGAATCGTTATGCTTGAATGCTCTGCAAAGAACACCTTGGGGCTTTTGTTGCAGACGTTGCTTAGAGGATTTTTATGGGGTTTGTTTGTTTGTTTGTTTCAAAACAGCCACTATAAAAATATGGAAATCCATCTTCTATTACAATTAAAATGCAAAGTTATCGTGATGCCAATACTAAATGYTTTGGACAACAGATCATAAGAGCACTGTCAATAAAAGATGAAATAAGTGTTATAAATACCAAAACATAGCAAAGCAGGGGACTACCTCTATAGATAAGCTTGTATACAGCTTTAGCATCATTGAAAAGTAAATCAGTTGCCTTATGGAATCTGTTGCCTAGGAGAAAAATCCCAACAGATTTGCTGTCAAGAGCATATAACCAATTTACTTTATGTGATCTTTGGGTTTATACGATATTAACGGAAACTAAAACCCATCCAATAAGTACACATTTCTAAGTGCTAAATTCACTATCATGGACACGGGTCTGTTGTCTGATCAGAGGCCTTTGCTGACATTTGAAGTGCCCTACAATATGCAACTCATCTTTCCGTAGCTGGCAAGTGAGACACAGACTCTAAGGGACACTCAGTCTGGGCTGGTGACTGGAGACTGGATTTCCTACAATGTGAGAAATAGCACCAGATGTCCTTCTATTGGCTGGCAATCAAGCCTGGTGCTGACAGCAAAACATCTCCTTGTAGAAGCTTTGTTCTCTTTCCTCAAAGTAACATTTCAAGTCCAATCTGCAGTCCAAGATATCACTTTCTGGCATGATATATGGGTGCACAGAATTCTTTTTCCTATACATAAATGTCATTGGCCATCCTTTGCTCCCCTCACAATTATGAGCATACCAAATATATGGATGCAACAAGAAGTATGCCACCAATTTTTACTGAAATTTTGGAGTAACTAGCTGAGTTTTAATAAACCACTGAAAACGACATGTGGATTTGTTCTTTGGTGGTGGTCTTAACTTCAAGTTGTTCTAACTTAAAAAATACATAATAATTCTGTAGCATATCAGCTCTTCCTGTTCACAGCAAGATGCCCTCTTCACCAGAAGCTACAGAAAGATGATGAAAGAATAACACTTCTTGTTAAGGGAATTCAGAGTTTGACATATAGCTCCAGAGTTCACCTAAACCCAAATGTTTGTCTTACTCAAATGTCATTCATTATTTTGTTAGCCTGAAGGAGAACATCCTTTCTTGCACTGGAAGTTTGAGAAGCATACATGAAATAAGTAAACCCATTTGCTGTTAGCATTCATGGGATGAAGAATGAATGAAATTCCTGAAAATAAGCAGAATATCAATAACGCTAAATAAGCAGTGCAAAAAGACACATTTAATTTTTACAATGAAAGACTTCAATATAGGACTTGGATAGTGAAAAAGACATCCCTGTGTTTTGTTCTGGATTTTTTTTTTTTAATTCTAATTAAAATTCTTAAATCTCTAAAGAACACTAAATAGTAGAATATATTAATTGCAATGAAACCTACTTGTGAGGAAAATGCTTAGTAGCAGATTACTCATCATGGAACTCAGCCAGGCAGCTGTTCATCTTGCCAACAGATGTTCATTTTTCCAGTCCTGTTAATCTTGCAAGTCATTGTTCCCCAAAGTCCAGTGATAAAATCTGTAAGATCCACAGTTAATTCTCAAAGGCATACAAGGGTTGAAGGACTTGCTGGTGTTTGATTAGAAAGGAAGACTAACAAACAGGAAATCTGTTGTAGAGTGAAATGTTTTCCTATCACATACTTTGATTTGGAAAATCCCTCCAAGAGAGTTACCTATGTTTACATTTTCTTAAAAACTGGCTGWCAGTGAAAAAAAGTCAAAGCAAAATATGCATCTCATGCAGGCTTAAAAAGAAAAATGGTGCATTCAACAATAATTTGTTCTAAAATGTTTATAAATTGTTTTTAAAATGTCTGTTTTCTTTTTATTTTACCTACTAAATGAACATGGGAGGGATTCAGTTGTGCTACATTCAAGTATTTCATTAATAGAAAGGCAATTACATGATTACAGAAACAGCTTTACTCCAGAAGGCTTTGATTATATCTTTAGTCATCAGAAAAATCAAAGTACCTGTGCATATCCTGATGAAGTCTCAGTCACGCAGGACTGATATAGTAGTTCAGCATGGATGATTATCCAAATTATGCAAACTAAATATATTACTAACAGAGATACCATTGTGTAAAAARTCTGCATTGAACTGAACCTTTAGTAAAACCTTAGTTTTGAAGACTATTTATATTTCAATTTTAAAATAAATTGTAATCATAATGATTTTGACAATAGTAATAATAACAACAATATTGATTTTTCCCTATTCTGCTTTCTTTTCTTTTGCTTTTCTTTTCCCTGATAAAAACTTTTGAGAGCTGTACAAATATTTTCTTTGTTTGGAAATGTGCTGACTCTTTCTGTCCTAAATTTGCCATTATGCAGCTTCTATGAATTTATCAAATCTCCAGGTTGAGCTGCAATTTTCTAATTCCTTCCAATTTCTAAAACCTCTGCTTTCCGTATGGTGTGTAGTCCTGAAATTAACGGAATCCGGTAAATGGCAATTCACATTGCAGTGGCAGTTGGGTTTTTAAATATTCAGGTAGGGTCCAAATCAGCACAAAGGAACTGCATCAGCTATAGCAGCATAATTTGATTGCAGATCATATCCTTCTTTTATATTAGCAGCTCTTCCCCCCCCCAAAAAAAAATGGATCATTCCACTTCCCAGGACTCTAAGAGAATATGCCATACGGGTGGTCTCTGGCTGCTAGATCCTGACAGTCTACTCATCATCTGTACTGACATAAGCTGATTTAATATAAGATACCGTAAGCTACCATAGCAGCTGGCAGTATCAAGTGTGAGCACTAGGAAACTTGAACAGATTCAGCCCAAACTGGTTTGGGTCTGGGAGCAGTCTGGTGAGTTCATACAGTGACAGGCAACTCAAATCTATTTTACTTCTAGATCTATGGGGCCTGTTGTGTAACTTCTACTGCTTTTGGAAGCAATGCCTCATGGCTTTGTTTCTCATTGCATGATACTAACCAGCATCAACTGGCACAAATCAGGAATTTTTCAATCAGAATTTTTTGTCAAAACAGATTTATTCCCTGGAACTTTTTTACAGAAATATTCCAGTGTCAACAAAGCTTTAGTAAGTATGTAATGGTTCTGTACATAATTCCTCACAAATAAGAATGGACCTCTCCAAAATAACTAATTAAGCACTTTATGCCCTTGGTTAATTAAGCTGCTGGTTTTTGAGGGGGGAGGGGGAAAAGTTGGTCAGGGACTTAAATCCGTGGTGTGGTCCTATCACTAGATTCTAACAGTTTTATATATGGATTGATGTCTTTCATTTCAGTCAAGTGGGTAATGTCTCTTTTTCTTTTCTCTTTAATCTTCAAATATCATGGATTTAGAAAATTCTTGTTTTTATTTAGAGAAGGATAACATCTCTTTTATTTGTCTGGCCATAATCTGGGAAAAGTTTCTTACAGTAGTGCATATTTATATAATACCATGCATCTTTAACTTCCAAGTTTTTTATAAAATTTCCTACATAAAAATATCTATTTAAAAGTTACAAATTTATACACTATTAATTAGGATTTGTAGAAATAAGATTAAATGTTCAGACTCATTTAGGAAAGATACACACATCTAGATGTTACCTCTGCTTTTCAAACTGTGGCATACATTCACTAATAATTCTTTGGATGTAAACTGAATTTTCCTTTTTTGAATCATTGGCTGCAGCCAAAATTGGGGAAAAAAAAGTCCTAATTGTTTTAAATTGCTCATTCTGCTATGTCCAAACAACTTATTGTGACAATTGTATGATCTGGAATAGTGTGTACAAATTACAGTCACAACCAGATTCTTAGGTGAAAAGTACTACAGATACATGGAAAATCCTGAGATGCGAATCTTATAATCCAAGTAATCATTCTGTGTCTTAAAACCCAATGATAATGAAAAAGAAATCTGGCTCCAAAAGACTTGTGACATATCAACGCACCCCATCTTCAGTATGTCCAATCACCAAAAATGTTTTGTTCAGAGACACAATTAGCCCTCATGGTCTTTGCTCATTTGACTCGAGTGGGAATGATTCTTCTGCACACTGGGGAAGAACTGACAAGAAAAATAAATTCAATTCCTATCCAGATACAACTATTCAGGTTTCCTATTTTACTGTTTTAAAGTCTTATATTCAGAGCAATGGAGCCAGGCCCAAAAATATCTGCTTTTAAACCTGTYAGATGAAGTGTTTTTAGGAGAACAGAGAGGAAATTAATCCTGTTTTCTACATCATCTATTTTTCTCTGTATATTGTCAATATAGTCAAGATTAGCCTCTGACGTTTAGTTAAAGGGGTTTGGCTTTCCAAAAACAAACAAATGGGAAAAAAAAAGAAAATTAAACAATTAAGCTAAACACATGGTGATTATCGGTTTTAATTTCCTATTCAACTAATATTGATGCATCATTAAAAGAAATTCCATTTTCTCATACAGCTGGCCAAGTCGCAACTTGTTTTACGGTCAGGATTTACCTGAACTACTGTGATTTTTACTCCAAGTCATTCTTCTGTTCCACTCCTCCATTTTTCTTTTTCTCATTTCTTCTCCCCAGTTATAACAATATAGCTGTAATCTTTGACATGTTTACAGTGATGATTTCATGGGTTTTTTTGTCATATTTGAAATTTCAGTTTCCCTCCCACTGAAACCACAGTAACTATAAGCTGAACATTTTAAACTAGGAAGTTCAGTAATGCTGCTTKTAATGAAAGCCAAGTATATTGGCCCCTAGGTCTAGAGCTTTTAASTAAGTGCTTAACATCACAATATCTACTTATATGTAAGAGCTGGCAGCTCTGGAATGTGTTTCAAAGGCAGTAGCTGTAGATATTTGCTAAAAGACCTTCAGAAAACGTTATCAAAAGGTTTAAGAATAACAGGTCTAGGTCTCAGCTCTGAAGTAGGCAGGATCATGTGAAAATATAATGAAAATATATTATTGTAATCCAACCCAGATGAGAAATGTAGGAGAAAAATAACTGAAGAACTTTGACATGAGATTTTTCATATAGTATTAAAACGTATTGGACATACAGCAAAAGCTGTCCAGTAGAGCATATTGGATCCATTTAGGAGTTTAAAGTTTTATAACAGACATAAAATATAAGCACCATTATGCAGTACTTTATGTTCGCAACTCTTAAGCACAAGCTCTGCAGTAGCTCCATAAATTAGGTGAATAGTATCAATGGAAAAAAGCCCACTGACAGCAATGCAAATAAATGAGAATAAAGGGGAGTGTAAATAACATAGTTGTAAACTATTTCACAAAGAAATCTCCTGCTCTGAAAACTAGTTTATTTTATATAACTAAAAAAATCCTGTGCCTTTCTATAACTGTTTGGGGTTGCATTTTTAATCACATCAGTGCTACATGTTTGCATACAAAAAAGTTAACAATATAATTTATTTCTACAAAGCGTTTACCAAGGTGAATAGTGAATCCACTCACCTCTTCTCAGAAAGTTAATAATGAGAGCTGAATGAGATGAGAATCATGGAAGCGACATGATCATAGTTCATATATTAGATCTTTATTTAACAATCTTAGAATAGCATAAATAAGACAATTGAAATAAAATTCATCTAACAACATGACCTGCAGCAAACCCCACCTTTCCACTGTCCTTACTTTTACTTTTCACATAATTATTTTTCCCCAGAGAAAATAAGTATATACAATAAATGTYTAGATTTGTATCTCTATTAAGGCTTTTATAAATTATATGGTTTCCTTTGAAACTAACTGTATAGTGAAGCATAATTACGGCACAATGATCACACTAGTATGACTGTATAAACTGAAAATTTAAAGTAATAGGTTTTAGTTTATACTTCCTTTGTATATTTTGGATTTGCTATGCTTAAAATAATTAAGAATAAATAAAGCCAGTAAAACCTCATTAAAAAAAAATGCAACTATTCTCACAGGTACTGACTGAGAGAGGGAATAGTAGTATGATGTTAATGGAGTAGTGAGGGAATGAGAAACAATTCAGCATCAGCTTGCAAATGTTACTAATTAAGAACAGGTAAGACTCCCACCTATTTTTCTTCTGGATAGTGTTTTCCTCTGATTCCTTTCAGGACCCTTTTACACTGTCTGTATTAAATGTTTCTTTTCTACTCTGTGCTTTTTATCATTGCTCTCATCTCTCTCATCTCTCCTTCATACCCAAACAACTTATCTTACTACTCCCCAAACCAATACATCCTGAAGTTTGCAGGACACCAAACTGTTCAGATTGAGAGCCAGAATCCTTTTCTTTGAACTAATATTTTTCCACCATATTTAAAGACAAATTACATTTTTCAAGAAAAAGATAATTATTGCTCTGAATAGATTGTTTGGAAGACAATTGTTTTCAGTATTAACTTAAATATCTTTCAGAGTATATGTGATAATAATGTTCCCACACACACTCAACCCCCACCCCCCAAACCAAATAAACAAAACAACAANAAAAAAAAAAAAAAAAAAAAAAAAAAAAAAAAAAAAAAAGGAAAAAGATAGAAAATTCTGCTTCTCAATGGCAATATGTGGAAAGTCAAGACCATCATCGAAAATCAGACTCCTCATTGATTGCTGATTATAAAACTTTCTGAAAGAAACTGAAAAGAGGATTTCCCCCCTCTAGTTTTCCCTACAAATGCAAAATATATTTCCTAATTTAAATTAACCTTCTAGAGTAAGGATTAATGCATTATAAATATAATGTAATATTAAAAAATGTGGTTGTATTTTCAGCAAATGTAGGTTAGTGGAGATCCAGTGATGATGAGATCTGTTACATGCATAGAGCAGAAGGATTAGCTGTTACTTGTATATCTTGTAAACTGCATCATCCTACTCTATCATCTGGGGAAAAATTAGAAAATATCTATTTTTTTTTCTGCTATCTGAAGTCCCAAAGTTATTTTGTTCCAGTTGACAAAGGAGAATTTGCAAGTTTGAGACTCAAATGTAGATATTAGATAGTGCAGATGTGAAAGGCATAATTTTGAAAGAATTCTGCTTTAAATGRTAGCTTATCAACAGAAGGAGATAAAAGGCGTGAACACAATCAACATAAGTATTAAAACCTTCTGGATCACTCGCCAGTAGAGCTGTGTCAGTTGTTACAATACCATTATTGGATTTGCAGAGTGTTGTCTGCCTCCTGTGCAGCAGCCTTAAGTGGGGAATAGAATCCCTTTTGGAATACACCCCTTGCACCAAAAAAGACATCATTCTGGTCTAAATGTGCACATTTATTTTTACAAAATAAGACTACACTGTTATGGCTAGATAAATTCACTTAACCATATGTGCACGTCATTTTCTCCTGCTTAAATATTACATATTTCCCAATCCTTAAGAAGCAGGATAATCTCATGGAAGACTAAATTATTCCATCTGGAGAAAAGTATTCTGCTTTTATAGATTTACTTTTTTTTTTTTTTAACTTAATTACAAGGAAAAGAAGTTGTGTAGAAGTTGTCTTCTCTTAAGAAGTGTTTACAGACAGAATACTACTTGTGTAGTTTTACCAAGCTGTTGGATGACCTTTCAACTCAAGATTTTATTAGTCTATCTTCACAAACGTAATCTACCTGCTACAAAACCTGCACATCTTTAATATTAGTGCTTCTTGGAAATAAATACACAGATAAAACATATCCTCAGATAGCCATTTCAAAGCTGGTTTCAGGAAATTGCAATTGTGCTGGTTTTGGCTGGGAGAGAGTTAATTTTCTTCATAGTAGCTAGTATGGGGCTATGTTTTGGATTTGTGATGAAAACAGTGTTGATAACACAGGGATGTTTTTGTTACTGCTGAGTAGTGCTTACACAGAGTCAAGGCCTTTTCTGCTCCTCACACCACCCCACCAGCGAGTAGACTTGGGGTGCACAAGAAGCTGGGAGGGGACACAGCCAGGACAGCTGACCCCAACTGACCAAAGGGATATTCTACACCATGTGATGTCATGCTCAGCATATAAATCTGGAGGAAGAAGTAGGAAGGGGGGGACTTTCAGAGTGATGGCATTTGTCTTCCCAAATAACCGTTAGGCATGATGGAGCCCTGCTTTTCTGGAGGTGGCTGAACACCTGCCTGCCCATGGGAAGGAGTGAATGAATTCCTTGCTTTGCTTCGCTTGCATGCGCGGCTTTTTCTTTCCCTATTAAACTGTCTTTATCTCAACCCATGAGTTTTCTCACTTTTACCCTTCCTATTCTCTCCCCCATCCCACCGGGGGGGAGTGAGCGAGCAGCTGTGTGGGGCTTAGTTGCCTGCTGGAGTTAAACCATGACAGCAATGAAGAGTGCACATCCTCCCTCCATCCACTTGAGATCTAACCAGGCTTATGAATATATATAATTGTATGTGAAAATCCACGATTAGTATTTTTACTGTACTAGACAACACAACATACTTATCTTCCAAATAATTTACTGTTTAATAACAACACAAAACAAATAAGAAGGTAGCAAACAAAAAGCACGTGACTAAAGTTTAAAATAACAGATTCAAAATAACTTAAGTCTGTGATTTTTGGGGAGAGTTTGAATGTCATACAGAAAAATGTCATGATTTTGTGGGGGATAGTTATGGTTTGTTTTAGAAACGTCCATTTTATTTAGAAAATTAGGAGAGAAGGGATGTGATGTAACTCCATTTCAAATCAATTTGAGCTGTGTAGTATTGCCAATATATTTCTGGTGAATTGGGGCATGAAGAAGTTAAATGAGTTGCCTAAGACTGTATGGTAAGACAACAGTTGACATGGGAAACAAAGGCTAACTTTTCGGCTCAAGTCTACACTCTAATACCGTTCCTAATTCCATTTCCATATCAACCCACTGTGAAGCAGAAAAAAGGATTACAATGTCTAATGCTGAAAGAGAGCAGCAAGGCTTTTAAAAAATAGAAGAGGCTGTGTTCACAGAAACATCTTTTGTAGCTGTGGGTGGCTACAAAGAAAATATTTTATAGTAGAAAATTCAATGCACAAACACATCAGAGTAGGGAAAACGGCTAGACTATATCTCAGATGGCTGTGTGATTCAGTGGATGGCAAGATTCACAAATGGATTCCCTTTTCCTACTTAARCTTTTCTCCCTTTAAAAATGTATTTACTTTCCTTCATGAAGTCCCAATTGTCCTGAGGTCTCCTCGGAGCTCGGGAGCTCTGGTCGGCTCTCAGACAGGCTCTCTCCTCTCATACTAACTGCAGCTCTGTGCTGGGACACCAGCTCCCAGATCATCCAAAGACGTGGTTGGCTGGGAACTCTGTCCTGAGCATTAATGATTCCCTCTCTCACCTTGCTGCATTCCTTGCCTGTCGCCATSTATGCCAGCACTCCCAAAATACTGTAACTTGTCTGTTCAGAGGTAGTATACAACCCCTCTTACTGTGGCCGGATAAGGTACTTTGGCATGCCCTCTGCCACAGACTTTTGCTGTGACAGAACACTTAAAATAGGAATTTCCACCCCTCTTTTCCTTTGCCACCCTTTATGTGAACAGAGTGACAATGGGATCATTTTTATAGGGCTTAYAGAAAAAAAAAAAAAAGAAAAAAAAGTGTGATGTGTGTCACGTAGCACAGGACTTTCTCTAGGAGCAGTCTCTACAATCCATGCATTCAAATCATCCTGAAACATTTCACTGGACCCTTCCTATCTCAGTAGAAGGCAGACATTGATAACTAATCCTTATTAAAGTGTTATTTCCCACATAATAAAGCAGCTTGAATAATCACACCTTTTATAGATCTTTATGAAAACAGTAAATTCCACAGTAAGTGGAATTTTAAATATTTTTTATTTCTTCGTTTATGAACATATGCTGGAGATAGAAACCAAGTAAAACATGACTTCATGTTTTGCAATCTGACCTCAATCTCTGTTGCTGCAATTGTTATCTTTGCATATCATCTTTCAAAGTCTAAAAGAAAGAGCACATTTCTGGAAGAGTGCTGCAGGTAGAAAGCATTTTTGTGAGATTGGTTGCTGCAGCTCATTGTAGCCATCATCRGAGAGAACTTAATAGACATATAGTATTGTTATATATAGCTATCTCTATACACTATAGCATTCTGTACCTTTCACTGACCTTATCCTATTATTTTTATATCTTCTCCTTCTAATTTAGGTTCACCCAGACAATCAACTTGCATACTTGTCTAGACTGCTTTAACCACACACATTTGAAGCTAATACTTGAAGGAGGCAGAGCGTCAGAAGGGAATGAGAAGGGAATGCTTTCTCTCCTTGTGTAATTGCACGATGGGATTCTGGCCAAGTTGAACACAAATAATAGAGGAGATAGATACCATTTTGCAGTGTCAGCCCACTAACAAATCAGAACAATGAAAGATTCTATTAAATYCATTTCTGAAAATATCCAGAGTTTCTGAGGCCTAGTACAAGTTCATCCTCTAAATACAATAGTACAACTTTGCAATCTCCATTGCCCTCCAAAGTTTCTTCCTGAAGACTAGTAATTTGTCTTCAGTTTTCTAGGACACACATTATACGGTCACTTATTTATTTTAATTGAAGTACAGACTAAGGGCCTTATCTACTGATTGTTCATGAATAAATGAATGATTAAGTGTAAGTGTGTAGTTCATACAGAGTAAATGTTAGACTGAGTCCATAAACTAGAATCTCATCCTGCTCTTGATGAGGCTAAATGTCCTCATTTTTATTGTGGTCAAACAATTACTGTGAGTATGATTCCCTGAAAACGTGCATGCATGCACTGTTCCTAGAGATATATACGCAATGCGCCACACTCATGGAAAGAGCAGACATGACTGACTCCATGAATAGAAACCATATGTTTCAAAGAAGTTAAAGGGCCAAGTACTAAGTTCAAATAGCACTTACAGACATAAGACTAGAATTATATTTAGCTGATAGACAGCAATATATTGTTTTCTTGGTTTGGTTCCCTGAAGAGATGACACAAGACTAGATGATGGATAGATTATTTTTATTTAAGATAACAGTGGATGATCTGATCCCATCCTGCTAGAAAGAAACAGGCAATCGATTCCAGATTTGCCTGTGTCCCAGCCCTCTGCTGACAGTGCCAGGCAGAACTGTGTCCGCCACTGTTAACGTTGGCCAGTAAGTGTGTTTCATTCATGCTTGGCTACACTTAGAATAGGTTCAGTCCATGTGCTGTATTCATATTTTGTTTAATCTGCTATCACAATAACTTCCTACAGGTAGATACTRGAGTTACTCACCTCTTACTCTAGCAATTGTCATGCTGTTCTGTGCAAAGCTGTATTCCATTTTAAAYGTAGTGCTTCTGCTGATCTATGCTAACAGAGGAATAACCATACCAATTTTAAGATTTCTTTCCTGGCAGTATCCTGTCATCAGTGAGAGACATGATGTTCATTAGTTCTTAAGACTTAGGTTTGAGACAAAGTCTTCCTGATAGAGAAGTCACAAATCACCCCAGGTTTGTAAGTCTAAGAAAGACTGGCAGAGTAAGGGTGGTGAATCATATGCAACTAGCCAGACGGTACTTACTTCTTCCAAGATGATTTACAGAACATCTTATAGTATCCATCTGTAATAGCTTATCACTTGTGACTGGTATCTTTTATCAAGCTCAAGTATAATCAACATTCAGCAGTATCATGATAGATTCACTATGTGCTACCATTAACCCTCTGGCTCAGTTCTGTTTGCAAAAATAGGTCTGACTAAGTGTAATCAGAAGCATTTGTGAACTGGTGTTAATTATATTTGTTGTAATTAACTCATCTGATGTTTGCCTCCAAATTTGGAAATAAATGAGGAATAGAAAGAATCATAGAATCATAGAATCATAGAATCATTAAGGTTGGAAAAGACCTTTAAGATCATCGAATCCAACCATCAACCCAGCACCCATGCCCACTAAACCATGTCCTGAAGTACTACATCCACACATTTTTTAAATACCTCCAGTGTTGGTGACTCCACCACTTCCCTGGGCAGCCTGTTCCAATGCCTGACTACCCTTTCGATGAAGAAATTTTTCCTAATATCCAATCTAAACCTACCCTGGCGCAACTTGAGGCCATTTCCTCTCGTCCTATCGCTTTTTACTTGGGAGAAGAGACCGACACCCACCTCGCTACAGCCTCCTTTCAGGTAGTTGTAGAGAGCGATAAGGTCTCCCCTCAGCCTCCTCTTCTCCAGGCTAAACAACCSMAGCTCCCTCARCCGCTCCTCATAAGACTTGTTCTCCAGACCCTTCACCAGCCTCGTTGCCCTTCTGTGGACACGCTCCAGCACCTCACAATGTCCTTCTTGTAGTGAGGGGCCCAAAACTGAACACAGTATTCGAGGTGAGGCCTCACCAGTGCCGAGTACAGGGGCATGATCACCTCCCTACTCCTGCTGGCCACGCTATTCCTGACACAGGCCAGGATGCCATTGGTCTTCTTGGCCACCTGGGCACACTGCCRGCTCATGTTCAGCCGGCTGTCGACCA
Organism: Oceanodroma leucorhoa; assembly: GCA_030449065.1. NCBI lineage: Eukaryota > Metazoa > Chordata > Aves > Procellariiformes > Oceanodroma > Oceanodroma leucorhoa. Next base: position 11,346,378 of record JASVER010000023.1, on the reverse strand, counting down.
GCACCCCCAGGTCCTTTTCCGCCGGGCAGATTTCCAGTCAACCTTCCCCAACCCTGTAGTGTTGCCTGGGGTTGTTATGACCCAAGTGCAGGACCTGGCACTTGGTCTTGTTGAACCTCATGCAATTGGCCTCGRCCCATCAATCCAGCCTGTCCAGATCCCTCTGCCGAGCCTTCCTACCCTCAGGCAGATCAACACTCCCGCCCAATTTGGGGTCATCTGCGAAGTTACTAAGGGTGCAAGAAGTGGCTGAGAGCAACTGACCACTTTGAAATGTAATCATATTTGATATATTCCTTGAGTATACCAGAAGTGCTTGGTTCCAATAATAATTATGGTTCCAGCTGCCATTTTTGTTATTGAGTCATCAATTTTTTTTACTGCCACCAGGTGAGTAACTTTATCCTATAATAATGAACTCAGATTTTAGTCATCAGCATCAATTTTTGTAGTCCATACTTATAGTATCTTTTGCCTGATACAACCCCCAAAAAACATAATTAATTCAATGTTAAAATAAATAAAGTCATATTTTTATTTATAAGGCATCATCTTACATTGGAGTAGATATTTAGACTAGAATCCTCTGAATGCCTTTGCTAACCAGGAAGCTGGTGATTCAGCATGTAAACAGGCTGAAGTTGTCATGGTCAATGAGTTGCTGTTGGTTAGCTGAGCTGCAACAGCAGATTATCTATTTCCTTTCAGTACATTTCAGTCAATCAGTTAAATGATTTTAGAGTAACTGAATTTACTTCACAAATGAGTCAGGCCTGCAAATTAACCAGGCATTAAAGGTATTATGATGGAGTGTCTTCACTTCATTTTTCATGGCCTGATATTCCTGATATAGCCTTAGTAAAACATGTCTCAATAGAATTTCATTCCCTCAAAAAAGACAAGTATAGTCTTTTGGTTCAGACTACCTCCTTTAAAAAGTCACAGAAGTAAAGCGAGGCATGGCTTTTCAATGAGAACATGACTTTTTTCTCATTGTATATGCTGCATTTTCTACCACTTCTTTTTCTTTTTCTTCTTTCTTTTTCTAGGAAGGAGGTAAAGTAAAAACAAATTCCTGCATCTTCATGGCATCCCATAACTTCAATGGGTTTTTAAATAAAGCTCATTGTAGGATTGGTATCCAGGTCTGTGAAATTTCTACGAAAATTTGTTGGACGTTTAATGAAAGTGACTTAAATATTCTAGTGGCAGTTTTTTGCATATGGCCTTTTAGTATGTATGTTTTGATAATCATATCACTTCGTTCTTTCAAATTTCAGTTGTACACTAACAATTCTTGAAATAGGGCTAGGTGGGACTTTTAATTGGTTTAAGCAATTGGTTAGACAAACTAGATCCTTCCCAAAAAACAACAACAAAAATAAACAAATCCCAGACTGACAAGACTGCATGCTATTAGTGTGCGCTGAGCAATGACCATACTGCCACTTCTAACAGGTAAAAACTTAGTCATATCCCAATGTAAATATGACTTCTTTATCCTTATCGTTATGAGTAACAAAGACATCCTTCTTTGAATGCTATAGGATAGTTTTACAAGCTTAAGAAGAGCAAGTAAATATAAATTGCCTTTTTTGGGCACACTCCAAAAATTCACTGTCTAAAATACATTTATCTGGGTATATTGTGTTGTGGTGGGTTGACCTTGTCTGGCTGCTAGGTTCCCACCCAGCCACTATCTCACTCCCCTCCTTAACAGAACAAGGGGAGCAAATAAGATGAAAAGGTTTGTGGGTCGATATAAAGATAGGGAGATCACTTACTAAGTACCATCACAGGCAAAACAGACTCAACTTGCAGAATAGTAATTTAATTTCTTAATAATTAAAATAATTTGGATGGTGAGAAACAAAGACAAAAACTAAAACACTTTTCCCCCGCTTTTTCTCCTGTCTTCTTCCCAGACTCAACTTCACTCCTTCATTCCTGACTCTCATACCTCCTCCCCACCCCGAGTGGCACAGAAGAATGGGGAATGAGGGTCCTGGTCAGTCCACAACAGCTCCTCTCTGCCACTCCTTCCTCTTCATGCTGTTCCTTGCTCCAGCGTGAGGTCCTTCCCACAGAATACAGTCCTTTATGAACTGCTACTGCTTGGGTCCTTCCCATGGGCTGTAGTTCTTCAAGAACTGCTCCAGCGTGGATCCTCTCCACGAGGTACAGTCCATCAGACACATACTGCTCCAGCATGGGTCTCGGGCCGCAGCTCTTGCCAGAAAACCTGCTCTTGTGTGGGCTCTTCTCCACGGCCACCATTCCTGCCAAGAGCCTGCTCCTGCATGGGATCTCCATGGGCTGCATCTTCCTTCAGGGCATGTCCACCTGCTGTGGCATGGGTTCCTTCACAGGCTGCAGGTGGATATTTTCTCCACCGTGGTGCTCCATAGGCTGCAGGGGGACAGCCTGCTTCACCATGGTCTTCACCACAGGCTGCAGGGGAATCTCTGCTCTAATGCCTGGAGCACATCCTCCCCCTCCTACTGCTCTGGCCTTGGTGTTTGAAGGACTGGTTTTTTCATATTTTTCTCACTCTTCTCTCTCACAGCTTCTGCACAGTGTTTTTTACCCTTTCTTCAATATGCTTTCCCAGAGGTGCCACCATCTTGGCTGAGGGGCTCAGCCCTGCCCTGTGGTGGGTCTATTGGAGCTAGCTGGAAGCATCTGTGTCCAGTTCGGGCCAGCCCTGCCCTCACCTCACAGAACCCTGGCACAGAAGCCCCTGCAGCTCCCCACTGCCAGCAYCTTGCTACCAATATATATGTTTAGATATGATTCGTAATTTTCTTCCTCGTATATGCTTTGATCTCCATGTATTAAGCACACCTTCTACAACTTTATAAACACTAACATTAAATTACAATTTTATAGTATATACTCAGAAATCACAATCAAGTGACTGCAAATGTCTAATGGGTCTGTATAAAGATGTTATTCTAACTTATTCCTGGAAAAGTAATAAATTAAGTAGAAAATATTTTTAAACAACTTGTTTCATTCCAAATTTTAAGAAGTGTTTGATCAAATACTAAGAAGATTGCAATACAATTGCAAATCATGTAATATCTTTGGAGGAAAAATGCAATATATGAAGGGTGAAGTAGGAGTAACTAAATGATGAAGCTCAAGTGCTTTAACTGCCCTGATGAAGTACAAGGCAGCTTGAGATCTGAAATAAAATAAAAGGAAGAATCTCTTAAAGGCTCATTGAATTCATTAAATAATAAGTATACTGTTCTTTAAGTTCATATTACAGATATCTATTTCCCACTTTAATGTAAAACAATGTTATCATTTGCACCTAAGCCTGAGGTAAGCAAACAACACACAGTTGCAACATTAAGTTACCAGAATTGCAAGCTTCAGTTCATTCCCCGTTGAGAGACAATCACTGAAGTTTTTATCACGACAAATAATTGTTATTTCCCTGTATTAACTGGTCTTGAGTAATAAAACATGTTCAGTTGTAGTCCTGAATGTCAGAAAGGTTAGCAATATTATTATCATATGAGCGATGCAGGTATGAGCTCTAGGAAATTTTGAATTAGAAGAAATAAAAATCCTGACATTTGTAATTATCAGTTGTGTTCTTCAAGTATTTTCTAGTCAGTCAAACACATAACAAATCCAACCTAAAGTGTTTCCAGCCATAAAATGCAGTATATTATTGTTTGGCTGTTTGTTTTTCCCCTCCAAATAACACTCCACAGAAATCAAAACACATGGACAGGTAGGATTCTGTTGATACAGTTAGGAAAATTGCGCAACAAAATCTCTCATCTAATGTTTTTAAAGAAAAGAAGCAGCTATTGGATAAGAAAAGGGATATTCACATGGGTTAAGAAGTTATTAAGACAGGATACAGAAAGTAAAAAAAAATGGCCAGGTTGCAGGTAGTGTGGATATGATCAGAGAAGACTCACAGGGATTGTAATGGAACCAGCTAGACGTAATATATTGAAAAATGACCGGGGTCAGAGAAAGAGGGTGAAATTATGATGTTTCCATTTGATACCAAATTTCTCAGGGTAATAAAGACAAAGGTTAGCTGTGAAGTACTGCAGAAGACCATCACAATACTGAGTGACTAAAGGGTGAATTAAATTCCACATGAAGAGATGCATATTTGCCAAGAAAGGAAATAGAATTTTAAAAATTTTTAGAAAGAATCAGAATAAGGTAAGAATACAGGAAACATCATTCTGCCCCTTAATAAAACTAAGGTGCAGTGACATTTTGAATACTACCAGCAGATTTGTCCCAGATCCATCCCACCTCAAAAAAGCATGTTATAAAATTGGAAAAGGACAATTGCACCTGTAGAAAAGTTTCACATGAAGAATGATTAAACAGAGTAGATTCTTCAGCCTGAAGAAGAACTGCCTGAACAGGTAATGATAGATATCTATAAAATAAATGAGACATACAGAAATTGAATGGCAAATGGTTATTCACTCTCTCCTCTTATACAGTAAGTAAAGCTAGGATGTGTCAGGTTCAAAATAAGTTTGTGTCTTCACTGAATGTTATAAAGCTGTGAAATTTCTTGTTGCAGGTTCACAGGCTCATAGGACCGTTCAGGCTGGAAGGGAGCTCAGGAGGTGTCTAGTCCAAACTCCTGTCCAAAGCAGGTTCAGCTCCGAAGTCAGACTCACCAGATGAGGTGAAATTTATAAAAGGAAATTGTATCATGGACTATTACATCCACCCACATCAGCCCTTCCTCCTCCCTTCCCCCATATCCAAACCCTCTGTGACTCTGGGGAGCTCAGAAATGATGGTGAGTATGACAGTCTTCTAGAGATGGATCACTGTGTGCTTGTTTTATAATATTTCCTAGTCATGTGTTTTTGATGGAGACAAAAGACCTGCTATATGGATCTTTTTCTGATCCAGTATAGCCTCTTTCATGTTCCCATGGATGTACTAGTGAAAATAGAGGAATTGTTAAATAAATGAACAATATATTTCCCAAATGAAAAACTAAAAAGCTCTAATGAAGCACTAATGGGAAAGAGGTATATGTTAAAGATTAAAGAATGTATGTGAGAACTAGGATGACATTGCCAGTTTTGACACCAAGCCCATGAGAGCTGTGTCTTAATTGCCACTGAGACAGCATGCTGAAATAATTGGCTGTAACTGCAGATTCACTTTTTTGCCATTTGAACTGCCTTTTTCCATTCTGGCACACYGCTTACGTCGGGTTCCCTTCGATATAATGTGAGGGCTGTAAGCAATTGAAAAAAGTCACTCTGCTGCCAGAGTTCAAACGSGTATTAGCTTTTATCGTGATTTTAGCTCAGTGTGGCTGCGAATGAAGAAATGGTGACTATCTAAATACTGCCATTTTGCAAGTAGATAAAGACTGCTGTGGACTCAGTCCTGTACCTGCTGAGTTTCAATTTTAATTTCTTTTGGTACTCAACAGTTCTCAAAAAGGGATCAGTGGGTCGACATACACGTGTGTAATGATTATGCCCATCTACGTCCTCAAAAACAGGACATGAGTGAGATAATATCTCTCTGCTGGGGGTCACCTCATTACAACCCTTAGCCTGAAGGCAATATCAGCAGTATGTGTGAGCAGTCCAAGGAGCAAATGTATATTGTCAGATACATTGCAATTTTAGTGTTGGGCACGAACAGCAGCTAGTGTTCAAAATTCTGCAACATTTAAGTTCTATGTAGGTAACATTCACAAATTTATGCTAAGAATGCTACAGTGTAAAAGCAAACACTCAAAAGTCAAAAGTTACCAGAAATAATATTTCTTTTGTCCTAATTTAGCCCCTTTGTACATATACATATACATTGTGTAATTATGTTGTACTTTCATACAATTTTCTGAGTATCCTTGCCTCATTCAGGGTACCTTTATTCTCTGTACTGTTCCTACACAACATCTTTATCTTCATTATTCAGTGTGTGGCCATACGCCTTGTTTGCTGAATATTATTCAAACTCTGCCTCGAAGGCAGAACTAATTTGTTTGTAGACTTTTCTACAGTATTTATCACTGATATTACAGTGGCACAAACAAATCACTTGATTTTTACAGTACCTTCGGAAAATAAAATATTATTTTCCTTTGTACAGGAAAGCAGAGAAGGTCAGATGCATCTATTAATTTGGAGTTCCTGTTGTAGCGTGAATTTTTATACCATGTGACATTATATGACATTTTATCTATTCAATAAAAAGCTCTGATTACATTTGCTCCTTACTGCCCAGACTTTTGACAAATCAAATCCTAAGACTCTCAGAAAGTGAAGGATGGATAGTTTGGTGACCCATAAGAAGTTTGATCAACATGACCTTCCCAGAACCATAGGATTCAGTGTCATAAAGAAGGACAATCTATTTCCACATAGCACCATCTAAACGGCTATGTGTAAGACTGTTCTTTCTCTGTTCCATCTCTACGTTTCCTAATTCTGTTTACAACTTTCTGAACAAGCAAAGCAGAATTCCTACAAACAGCAGTTTCATTACATAGTCTTTTTTCGTATCTAGAGCATGTCTGTTCTTTGCACTGAATATGTACACATGATAATAGATCCGGGATTACAAATTAAAGTACAAGACATATAAAGTACAAATATACAAAAAAGCTGAACTGTTGCAGAAAAATCTCAAATCCAACAGTTTCTGAGCTTGGAAAGCTTTGCTATGATAGTTGGTGCAAAGTAGAGTACAAAGATGGATTGAGGAATCGCAGAATCAGAATTGTTGAGTCCAGAAGGGACTGCCTGAGATCATATAGACCAACTCCCTTGCTCAAGCAGGGTCAGCTARAGCAGGTTGCTCAGGACCGTGTCCAGTGGGGTTTCAAATACCTCCACAGATGGATCCTCCACAAACTCTCTAGGCAACCTGCTTCAGTATTTGACCACCCTCAAAAAAACAAAACAAAACAAAACAAAACAAAACAAAAAGTGTTTTCTTGTGTTCAAGTGGAATTTCATGTGATTTAATTTGCACCCATTACCATTTGTCCTGCCAGTGGGCACTACTGGGAAGAGTCTGGTTGCCCTATTCTTCATTCCCTCCCTTACACTGATAAGGTCTTCCTGAGCCTTCTGTTTTCAAGGCTGAACAGTCTCAACAGTCTCAGCTTTTCCTCATGTGAAAGATGCGTCACTCCATTTAATCATCTTTGTGGCCCTGTGCTAAACTCATTCCAGTAAGTCCATATCTTTCTTACACTGGATRGCCCAGAACTGGACACAGCACTCCAGGTGTGCCCTCAACAATCCTGAGTAGAGTGAAGGATCACTCCCTTGACCTGCTGGCAATGTCCTTCCTAATGCAGCAAACTGCATTAGCATGCAGCATCCTAATGCTGGATGCTGTTAGCCTTCTTTGCCTTGAGGGTGCATTGCTATCTCATTATTAGCTTGTTGCCCACCAGGACCCAAATGTCCTTTTCTGCAAAGCTGCTTTACAGTTGGTTGGCCTTCAGCACRTACTGGTGCCTAGGGCGATTCCTTTCCAGCTGCAGGACTTTGCATTTCCCTTTGTTGAACTTTATGAGATTCGTCTCAGACCAGTTCTCCACACTTTTGAGGTCCTTCTGGATGGCAGCACAACCCTCTGGTGTATCAGCCACTCCTCCCAGTTTTGTATCATCTGCCAACTTGCTGAGGATGCAATTTGTCCCAGTGTCCAGGTCATTAATAAAGAGGTTAAACAGTATTGGCAATAGTATCAACCCCTAGGGTACACCACTAGTGACTGGTCTCCAACTAGGAGGTCACTGATCACAATCCTCTAGGGTCAGCTGCTCAGCCAGTGTCCTGGTTTTGGCTGGGGTGGAATTAATTTTCTTTCTAGTAGTTGGTATAGTGCTATGTTTT